>JAUZND010011786.1:0-43435 GCA_034780555.1 Coelogynopora nodosa | reverse complement strand
CCCCCCCCCCCCCCCCCCCCCCCCCCCCACCGGGGGTCATATACATTGGATGTGTAACGATTATAGATCATAAACACATTAAACATGACTTCTTGAGTAGGCTTCTGAAATCCTAGTTTATATAGTTTTTTTAACAACAAGTGTTCGATAAACTGAGCAAGTCATGTATAAGAACTTCTCTCATGAAAATGAGTTTGTCTGTGCATAGGTCTATAGATTAAAATGTTTAAAAAAGGTTTTTGTCTATCTACTTTACAACTTAGCTTTCAGTGCTACACTATTTTATCTAACTATAACATTAATAGCTGGACATTTTTATAGAATTAAATTATTCGAATATATTATAAATTAACGAGATGTATGTTTAACTTACTAGGTTATAGGGTTACGGTAATCTCTGGAATTTCAAAACACAGTCGACCTCACCACTTTAAGCACAAAACCAAACTGAATTACTGTAGAAGATTATTGGCAATACGGAAAGACGGTAATCAATTAGTAGCTTTATCATTTATGACTTTTTGTTCAGATCTAAACTTTAGCTACACAATTATTGATTGAATAATCATTCTTACTTTAAGGATACCACAGACAAGATAGCCTGCCGTTTCTAGAGTCAGTGATGCATACATTCTGAACTCCAAATATATATACATATACATAACTTAATGTGTCTTACTTAGGTACAGCTGCTCGCTCAGTTTAGCCAAATAAATTTATATTGGTATTATATTATAGATTTCCTTGGCTAACCAATGCATTGTGCATATCTACTATGAACAGCCTGGTGCAAGTATTATATTATAGGCTACAGGTATTTTATAATAAAAATAAATCTTTACTTTTAATTTGTCACCTAAAAATAATTACAAATTTGAAACATCTTTATTTATTAAAGAATTGTTTTATTATTCTAAAATTTTTAAATTGGCTGATAACATATTTTAATTTGAAATTATGTTATGAACAACTGTTTGACTGGATTTTAAAATGTCGGCATATTAAGGTCTTTATACTGTAAATTGGCCAACATCTAACTTATGACGGTAGTTTTTCTTAAAATTAAACATTGGCGTTCATGTTATACAACTTTGACAATATAATATGTTTACCAAAATGTGATACCTTTATGCGAATTATACGTTAATCCTTAAATATCAAAAACTGATAGTTAAGTGGATCGGAATGTATATTAAAACGTAATCGGTTCCGGTCGACTACCATGTTTTCTACTACATCCTTCCCTTGATTCGACTCTAAAATGTTTGATATACATTATGCAACTTATTTTTATAATACCAGTAAAGTGAGTAGGAATTTGGAAGACTGAATCATTTGCTATGGTAAAAGCATACTTTTTTGGAACTGAAATTAAGAATTAGCCAGGCACTGAATATTTCACAACAATAGAGTTAATACACATAAAACAATATACGAGAAATCTGCTATTAATAAAATTATTTTAATTAAAGTATTTGTATTAATCATATTATGAAAAAGCTAAATTTCGTTTAATGTGATAAACTCATTTTGTTGTTATATGAATGGGATGAGTATGGTAAAATATAGATTACGCTTATTATAACTACTATACCATATATTGTAAACGAATGTTTGTAATTTGTCTGTGGCTCCAATCGGTTGCAATCTGAAAAATATTATATATAGTTGTTATTTTTGCACTATTCAGTATTTCGACTATATACATGAGTATTATAAAACTGTTGTAGAACTTTTATAATATACTATTATATCATAATAAATATTTATAATACTATACATTTTTTTATCATAATCTGAAAATTATTAATTAAATGATATATGCGAAAAGACACACAGTTTTTAGCGAAGGTTTCCATGTTAGCAAGGGCACATCGATATTGAGAATTAATAGTAAATGTATTATAGCGCTGTATATAGGTGTTGCCAAAAAACGTCCTCTATCTGACCCACATAAGAGTACACATTGATCGTCTCTTCATGATGCGTCCATAAAATATAAATTATCATCACGAATTTTGATATTGTCAACAAAAATCAACCTTCACAATTAGGACAGAGTAAGTTACTATAAGTTGTTAAACATATTTTGTTTATCATTCTTAAATCTAATAAAGGTAGTCGAATTGTGGGGCCACGCAAACACAACATCGAAAACATGTTAAAGCAAGTACACCCTCATCGATATTTGCAATTTGGAAAAACTTTCTAAAAATAGTTTAGCCCGGCTGATAACTAAGTTTTATTGAACTAGAGATGAATACTTGTTGATAAAATAAATATTTATCAAATTAACTTTTAGAACTAAATAGTATAAGTAATATGGGAAGTACGCTTCTTCATCACCCGAAACCGTAACCAATTTGGTAATCGTGTTCCTATTGGTCTATTTTAACTAGGTCAAGGTCGTTTCCGACTAAATTTGTGGGCGGGAATTCCGAATCTGGGGTTGCCTAATCGATTTGGGAGTTCCTTATTGATATCAAGTTCATAATAAGAAGTGTGCGCATTGCTTCTATCCAATCAGAAGAGACTTGCTAACTGAGCACAATTCTTAAAACGAATCAGAGAACGTATATCAATTTGACACAATTTTCACTGTAGAAAAGACGTTTCACAACACTTCAAGCTCTCTTGTTTGTCTGTAGTTATCGAGCAAAGAACTGTCTATCTCTTGCACATTTTTTCCCGAAATGCGCCCAACATATATATAGTGGAATGGTGGTTATCGCTTGATAATGAAGATATGCAGCCGAATGCAACACCGGATGACAGTGCGTTATCACAGGCTCATTCTATTCTACTTAATCCTCGATTATCACAAAACGCGCAAGTATATTGTTCTCCGTCTCCGCCGCAAGTACCATCGGGTTGGCCAACCCTAACGTTAAGCTGTGACATCAGTAGTGATATTATGACTCGATTTCTGCGCCTGTTTTGTATCACTATTGTCACCCATTAAGCCATAAAAAGTCAATGTTCATTTTAATTAGTCAATTTAAAGATAAAAACACGCAGATCAGGTCATAATATTACTACTTACAGAGTTTTAAAAATAGGGTGATAATTTTACTCCTCCTCTTTTAAAAAAAATAAATAAAAATACCCCCCGTTTTTAAGGATACCCCTTGCTTAGTTTTCAAAATAAAATAATTTAAATTACTCCTTAAAAAATACCTGTAATTTTAAATTATGATAAAAAAGTTCTCGATAGGAACATTTCTTTCAGAAAATAAAGATGTAATCAGTTCAGCTGCTTATGCTATAGGCTCAGTTGCGGGAGCCGCTAAATTAACAGATGATGCGGTAAAAAGATAACATGAATTAAGAGATCTTTAAATAATTAGAGAAAATCAAAATAGAGTTAAAGAAATAGAATTAACTCTTAAAATATATGTAAAAGTAAATGGCGAATCATTCATTATCAAGTGATAACCACCATTACGCCATATATGTTGGACGCATATCGGAAAATAAATGTCGAGTGAGCAAGTCTCTTCTGATTAGACAGAAGCAATGCGCACCCCTCTTATTATAAAATTAATGTTCATAAGGAATTCCCTAATTGATTAGGCAACCCCAGATTCGAAATCCAGTCCACGATTTAGTTGTAAACGACCTTGACCTAGTTGAAATCGACCAATAAGAACACGATTCCCAAATTGGTTTTGGTTTCGGGGGTGTTTCAGTTTTGGTTTCAGGGAGAAGGTGTTTAGGTTTTTAGGGAAGGTGATGCAGAAGCGCTCTTACCATACTACTAACATAATTATATTTAAATACTAGTTTTTGTGAATTTTAGTTATGTGTGTATTTTTAACTGGTATTTAAGTTAAATTGTCGATATAAATCTATGCAAAATGAAAAAGTACTTCGTCCTGTAAAACGAAACATCGTAATCGAAAAAATACAGAAATTAACTCACAATCATTTTAATTAAATGCAAATTAGTGTCCTTAAAATATATACAAATGCCTTTGGTTTTGTTTACAATGTAAATGTATGCATCACTGACTCCAGCAACTACAAACTATTTTGTCTCACGCGAGCTAACATAGTGAAGTTTTACTTTTGTTCTCTGTAATTGGACATTTTAACACAAAGTCATAACTTAGAATGGCACACTTATAATAGTACCATCCTTTCGTATGGACGGTGACCTGCGACAGAAATTCAGTTTTATTGTGTGCCTAAAACGATGAGGTCCATGGCATATTAAAATTCCAGAAATTGGTAAGTGATGTATTACGTTATATTTTTATGTATTATTCTTTATTAATTTCAAGTAAATATTCACATTAACAAATTAATCAAATTAACACTGAATTTTATTGTGGGGTAAAACTTAAGGAGACGCAATAAAAATTGAAACAATAGCTTATATAGATAGTGCATTTTTAGCGATAATATTTCAACAATGATATTTGTTTAAATTCACCATATACGATAAATTGCATTTCCGATGCAACATGTAATTAGCCTATAATGGTAGCTTGGCCATATATCTTATTCCCATTACATGCAATGAAAAAGATCGTATAACTAATAATATTTTATTGAATTTATGGAATTAAACCATTATTGTTTTTGCTAACAAAGACACATTTACAAATGTTATTTACAAATAGACCAATGTTAATGACAGGTAATTACATCAATAACATTAGAACCGATAGTAGGTATAGTTAAAGATAATAAAATCTATATTCATAAATGAATGCTAAAAATACAGTAAGTCATTATTTATTTCAACATTATTTATACAGTAAAATGATCCGTATAAAAAATTGGCAATCCCTTAAGCACCGCACTGTCCTTATTTAACAAAAACCTCTGTCGGGAGTCTTTCGTACCAATTTCTGCACCAACTATGAATTTTTTTCTGGACACAATCTATTACAAAAACGTCCTTTTTCTTATATATCATAGGACGCCTCCTTTGATAAGCCTTCTCTGGTATAATGTTTGATGGGTGCACTCTTCTTTAACAGCCTTTCTTGTAAAGTTATCAGTGGTTGTGCGTTTGACATTTATGAATCCGAAATCCTTTTTGTTCACATTTAACTGACGAATTGAATGCCAGTTAATGATAGTAGTATCTTCAAAAAACGTAGTATTTTTTTAAAAGTTATAAACAGTTGTATCTTCTTCCAATTGAGAAAGTATTGATGGACAATATTGACTGAGCTACTTCGTACGGCTTTTATGTGCACCTTTGATTGTTGCAGCTAACTCAACAAGGTGAAACACATTTTCCTTTCTGTGAACACTGAATGACACTAAGGACGTTGTCACTGTCCTGTTTAGAATGACCCAAAATGTAAATCAGCTGTATAATGGAATGAATATTTTTTAATTCATGCGCCTTTTTTTACAAAAAAAGTGGACACTACCTTGTCTTTGTTTTGCCCTCCCCAAGCATCAGAGCTAAATACAACTTCCGTAGTACCAGCGTCATCTAGTGTTTGTAAATAGATATTCATCATGGTGCAGAGCTACTTGGTACCTTGACCGCCTTCAGTTTCATCCCATAAGTAACGTAGGCAAATCCGGTATGTGCGTGGTTCAACAATGGTGAAATTGAATACACGTATTTTACTCAGATAAAATAATGCACTCTTTTTGGGATATTGATAGCGTCATCACAGCCTGAAGAACAAAGTTGGCATACTTGAAATGTTAGTTATCTGCTTCTTGTTGGCTAGCAACGTTTCTAACAACTCGCACGGCATTTTTTTCTGCAATATGGTGTCATGATCTAACATTTTATTTGTATTTGCTTAGTATTACTTTGAATGTTGCGCATTTAAGACACTCATCTTTTCTTGAAATATGCAGAGATATTAGATGGTAATCGAATACACCTTTTGTAAAAGTTCGATTAGAAAAAAATGGACTATTGTTTCGATATACACTAATCACAATAATGTCGATATAATTCTGATTTTGACTAGACATCTTCTCAATAAAATAAATAAATTATAAATGAACGTTTTGTTTTTCTCAGTGTCCGTTGTAGATTATTGTGTATTGAATATTTCAATTCTGCATTCTTCTGTAGTGTTGTAGCATTCAAAAGTGTTTACGGTTTACGAGGCATTTGTAGAGCATGTTAAATTATTTTGAGTAGGAATCATTATTTAATGTTTAGCTTTTTTTCTAATTGTTATATTAGACACTTACATTCCAATATTTTAAATATAATTTGTATTATGTTAGCACGGTATAGACTACAATGTACCCTACATACCAAATTGTTCCATCTGGGAGCTGCCAGAATTGTACACATGTATCAATGTGTAAATTAGATAATTAGTAACCGCTATATTTGTATATAAATAATGTTTGTGTAAAACACTTAGCTAACTTCTGAGTAATTGAAATAGATAATTTGACATGGTATATTTTATAGAAATTGAAATATCTATTTTATATAATGCTAACAAGTATTCGTTACGTAACACAATATTTATTGTAATCTCATTTAGTTAAATAACATTGGTATATAATATGTTGTTTTAGAAAAGTGTTGTCCATCTTCATCTTGTATTTAGAAGTACCATGTCTCGAAACATTGAGGACAGAGAAGTTAATGCATATGTGGAAGAAAGGTGAGTGAATGATCCATAAATCATGATCTATGTACAATATGAGTGAGAACTAGTTAAATACAAAATTAAATGGAATATTATTATTATTATTATTATTATGTATTTATAACGCGCTGCATGTCCGAAGACGTCAGAAGCGCACAAGCAAAAGTATTTTTTACAAAAAATACTATATACAGTATATCGACAAAACATAATACAATACAATAAATCGAACAAAAACAATACAAAAACATAACACAAAACAAATATATATAATAATTGTGAGTAAGAGATTGGATAGTGTTAATTAAAAATTGTCTATTTTTAAAATAATGACAAATTAATAGTGGCAAATAGAGCGAATATCATTTGAAATGTGCCAATTTCAATGCTACCCGCATGACCATTCAGAGTGTGCTCATAATATAAATATAGCTATTTTTAAATTATATAATTCACCATATTTTATAATCAGTACTTGTCTTTTATTTTTTGCTTCCTTACTCATGCATATATTGACATTTTCTTATCATTTGTAATAATTGGAATATCTATATATCGGGTGACGTTAATAATAATTAATCGTTGGTCTTTAAGACTTTTATTTATTTAAATACGCTTCGCATAATTGATGTTGTTATAAAAGGTAGAACTTATTCGGTTCACTTGATGTTTGCCCAACTTTCAGAAAGAAAAAGTTACAGTCGATGGTGAGCAAGATTGACGTCAGGGAATGTGAACGATATGTTCCAGAAAAGTGAGTGTTTGAAACTTGATCCGTGATGTATTTGACATATGGGAGATTCACTTTAATTATAAAATATAAGAGGACATGTCATGTCGGTTTCAATTATGAAAACATTAACATAATAATAAAAAAGGTAAAAATTATAAAAATCGTGAAAAATTGTTAACATGTGAAAATTGTGAACAATTTTTACGATGATTAAAAATGTAATAATTATAAAAATTATACAATTAGTGAAAATTAACGACTGCAGTGCTCACATTAATTGTTTGTTACTGGAAAATTCTGATTTTGATCAGACGTTTGTATTCAACACATGTACCAACGTTACGTTATTTATAATAGTTAGTATATGCTTCAACTATTGTTCAGAAATGGGCAGAGGTGCCACTGCCACAGATCGCTTCAATGGCATCAACGCAACAACTGCACCCTAGAAGAAGGCCCTAGCGCCCAGTCCATCGAATGGAAGGCCGAGTCGTGTACCAGGAAGCTACCCTGTGATGCCCATGGACAGTTGCGCTTACAGGGCTATGGATACACTTTCGACAGCATGAAACCTAAAGTAGGCTTTCTGCACGTATATAAAGGCACTTCTTACTCTTTCATTGTGCAACAAGCCCCTTCGTAGTAGTATTTTTCAGTGAGGGTAACGGAGTTTCTTTACCTTCAATAATAATCAATGTCAAGATATACTTGATTTGCATATTGATTTTACTTCTGTCTAAATATATCGGGAAAATATTACATTTTAAAAATATCAGACTTCAGTATATTACCAAAAATTATGCTGGCTATTTATTATAAAATATAGATTATTGTTGGCATTGTATATTAATTTTACTTCATACCATTTTAAGATAATAGACTGAAACATGATTGACTTATATTTCGTTTGAAGCATTCAATTTATTATCGCACATTTAAAAACATTATAATAATACATTGCAATGAATCTTATATAGCAAAACCTTCCTAGACCGACGGAAGCCGTCAATTTAACGGGTGTACAATATGTACAGGCGCCGATCCAGGATTTCAGTTGGGGGGGATAAAAAAGTCAAAAGGGCAATATTTGATCAAAAAGGGCAATATTTTAGAAATTAATTTTCCCTGAATTAAACTTAAAACACGTCAACATTTAGAGGTCTACTTTAATTAAGGCAAATGACAATTTCTTTAGGGCACAAATCTTCAGATGGGGGTTAATTTTAACCCGCTGAACCCCCCTGGATCCGCGCCTAATGTATATTTACCATTCATTTCTTTGTGATGGATGGGAACGACTTTACAGTGTGTAGCTATAGCCGTCGAGAGGAAGATCTGCTGCAGAAGACTTCTGGACAAGAATAGACTGTTCGTCGACTGATAAACTTTAATTATTGTACTGTTTCGTCAGAAATGCATTCCACTATATACTGGCAGAAGAATGAACTGTAACGTAATTCAATTGTGACTATGACTCTCCAAATGTTGTCCATGACGAGACCTGCGAATTAGGACTGTGAATCTAACATTTTTCTGTAAAACTGCGATCATCTTTTATTGGGGTTTTCGGCCGGAATAATTGTCCCCATTTTATTATGTGTATGTGTTGCTTTTACTTTATGGAATTGCTATATATTGTTTGTATAGTGTTATGACCTATGAAGATGATTTCATTAATTTAGTTATATATTTCCTCTTCGCATATTGCATTTAAATATTTTAAATTATAAACTTTTATTTAATTAGCTATTGCATTAGATGGCATAATATAAAACATATACCATTCTTAAGAAAATTGAGTATATTGTCAAATTGATGGTGTTCGTTCGTTATTCTATGTAGATTAAATGTACCCTCATTTATTTCTAGGGTTAAATATAAAATGGTCATATAAGTTTGTGTGTATCATTTGTTTAATCCATTAATTAATAATTAGAATCGATTATTTACATTATCATTGATTTTTAAAATGAATAAATATATTCATTAATTAAATAATGTCAATAATTTGTTATTAGTTAAATAATGTCAATAATTTGTTATTAATTAAATAATGTCAATAATTTGTTATTAATTAAATAATGTCAATAATTTGTTATTAATTAAATAATGTAAAATAATTATAGTCTTAACCGATTACTATGAATTAGATACATGGCTATATTTTGTATTATATGGCGTTATTCAATATTCCATTAATGATCATAATCGACCATTCATGCTTGATAGAAATGCAATCGATGTAAATATATGCCATCTCAAAAACAGTATCAATAACACGTGTTACCTAGAGTAGGTAAAGAACCTCATTCACTATACGCGGAAGTGTCAATACGTACAGCATAAAGGATTACATATTTAATAATTTATAGTGTTGTAAGACATGGGTATTTATTTTTTATTTTAATAATAATTAAAAATTGTTAAGTGTCCAAACTTGACAATCGTCGACATATTTTTTCCTTCACCCTCGGTGGACCAAGGTACATTTGATCTAAATATATACAACAGTCTAAAATAAATTGCTTGGCTCTAAAAGTCTTCCATCAAATATCAAAACCACCTTTCTATATTTAGTACATTCGTATCGACTCGATGACCAAGAATTTTGAACACCTGTGGAATGTGATGAATGATGCATGGAAGATGTCCAAGCCGACCATCGTCCTTTCCTTGAACGGAGGACATGAGCGAATTCCCCGTAAGAATGTCGAGAAAGTCATCAAGGAGGGGTTGTCAAAACTCACGGCAAGCTCGTGTAAGTGAATACCATTAAACATATGCATATAATTCTTCAATTTAAAAATGTTTTGAATAGAAAATCATTAATTTCATAAACCTCATTTAGAAGTTAGAAAAAGGTATTTTAAATGTAAATCAATTTTCTTAAATGAATTCTACATGGATCCTACAATGAACCATCAACGTAGGATCATTGATGTCATACGTATACCAATTGTTATTGCTTGTTTTGTGGACTTGTGACAACAGCTACCTGGATCATCACAAACGGGTACCACTGTGGTGTATCAAAATTGGTGGGCGAAGTAGCGAAAGAATTCACCATATCGGCTACTCCAGTGCAGAACAAGTTAGCGGTCATCGGGATCGCTACTTGGGGATCTGTCCACAATCGGGAACAACTTATCAACACAGACAAGGTAAAGCAGCATTTTAAACTGATAACATGGTAATTTCTCAAATCACCATACTTTCAACATTAGTCAACAAACAGATATAAATTCATTATTACGTTCTTTGAAAGTTCAAAATCAATTCAAAGTGTTAGTGTAATTTCTTTAGAGCTAATGAATGTAACATATATCTGTATATTTTATTTATACATTATAGTTTATAACGTTTTTATTGTCCTCAATCAATTAATGTTTTATAGTTATAATTTCATTTCATGATCATAAAGTTTTCATCATCGTCAATTGAATTTAGATTAGCTGTTTCCACATCAGACTTAGCTATACAGCGCCTAGGCATGTTATGATTTAATATTAAACTTATATCTGACTAACATTCACTTATACTTGGTAATTTCAACGGTGATATGTAATCGGTTACAATGATAATAACATAACCATATAAATTATTATTTTATTAAATTAAAATAATGGTGCGTACCTCCATTGATTATTTTACGATAAATCGAATTAGATTTTGCTCAAATTATTTGTTATTGGTTGGTATAGGGCCTATGCACATTACATAATCATTTAGCATCCTGTATCTATGCTAAACTTTCTTCTGTAATACACATTTTAAGGAAACATTTATAGTGAAGATCAGCAATTGTAAGTGGAATTTTCTGATGTTATCATAAGAAACATATTTTTTAAATCTCAATACTAGAAGACAGAAGAAAAATAGAATATTTGCGATCTGTTGTTCACATAATTTGTTGTGGAAAATGTTATACTGTGATTAAATTATCCATAACAAATATATTTTTTTATAACTATATTTGTAGTATTTAGTGATATGTGAGCTATTATTATATTTATGATAAACTTAATTAATTACAGATAATAAGTTCATACCACTGCACTGTTTAGGCCTATATACAGTATAAACCAAATTATATTCTTCGGAAAACACATATCCACACAAATTCCCCAAACAATTCCTTTTTTAAAACTAATTAAAATTTTTAAAAAACATTTAAGGAGACGACACTTTTTTTCATATATAACAAATAATAATTTACGTGTTGCAATTTGTTGTCTAATAAATAGGCGATTTTATATATTAATACGGTTATATGCTAAGTATATATTAAAAATATAATTATATAGCAACTTTTTTATTTGTATAACGCAAAGGAGTAGTTAGTCATAATTAATAAACCTATTGTTTTATTATATTTAATCATGATAATCGACATTTTTGTAATTAAAAGATAACAAATAAAAAATATTAAATTTATCCAAAATTGCATATAAAATTTAGTTATTCTAAATGTTTTACTATATTTAGCATACAACAAATATCTGTCACCATTTATGTTCAAAATATAACCGTCAAATGAGGCAACTGGGACACTAAGTTGTAACTCCGACACCGCTTACTTCACCTTATCAAATACTGGAATACAATCATTTAATCATTGTTGTTATTTAATATAGGAATATTCTTATTGATATATGACACATCGATTTTGTTCATCAACATCGATTTCGCTACACCATCAGCATCTCAGGGGCAATTTCCTATTTTGTTAAAGTGAATTGGGGATGCAACTGAAGCAAGGTGTTCAGTGAACCTTCCTATCAGGCTTTCGAGTTAACGGGTTGTCGCCTAGAAAATCTCTCAAAATTGGAAACCTCTCAATAAGATTGTGTCTACTATAATCCAAATGTTGCTGACATTACCCGATCCCCCCTGTAGTGTCTTGGTTGAGATGCTCAACATAAACAGAGAACAAGAAGAAGAGAAGACGGGGAAGGGGGGGGGGGGGGTGGGGGTGCTAAGGTCCGTTGAAGATACTGCACCTACCAGCGGAGCCAGAGCAATGCCAATGGTGGAATCTGAGGTCATGATCTCACCGTAATGATTCCAGTTCAGGTGATGAAACTTCTCACAACCGTGATTTGCAAGAAATTGTTTGTAACTTTTTTGAAACTAAACGTCAACGATTATTGTATAATTCCATTAAGTTAGCGTTGTACCACATGTTTGTCTACCTATGTCCGCGTTACCCACTGTTTGTAAAAAAATATACATTTATTACCTACCAACCTATTGTACCTATACCATATTATGATTGAATTTTTAAAAAATGGTATCGACTGGACAAGAAACCTAGTACGGTTTATGAGAAGTTTCTTTATCATACCCAGCTAAATTTATGAAAATTTGATAAAATATTACTATAAAGGTATCCGAGTTCCCACATTTGACGATACGTATTGCATAAGCATTTAGGTGAGAATTATTGTTAATAAATATAAAACCGTTGCTTAATAATGTTAGATTAATTTTGATAGTTTATATAACATTTTCACATTTTCACCAATCTAATCCAATTTTGATATTTATATTTTAATATATTTCTCCAGGACTACACATCCGAAGGACTACCATATATGGACTATAACAACAACATGGGCCCCCCGGGAAGGGGACTGGCCTCATTGGATCCCAATCACACCCACTTCCTACTTGCGGATGATGGGACTGAACGACACTTCAATCGGGAGATAGACTTCAGAGCCTCGTTCGGAGAGTTTATTAGAAAAGTAATGCCTTCGGAGTTTGAATGTGAGTGCAAAATATAGATATAGTTATTTTAATGTTTTAAATTAGATAAGTACAGTTGGGAAAACGTATTAGTCATCACAATTATAAATTGAAATCTACCAATATTGATTTGTAATCTGCGCTGATTTATATATATATATAGGTCAATCGATAATAGTGTATTTTTGTAATGTAATTTGTAATGTAACTCTTTATTTAATATATTTATAAATTTAGGATTTAGAATTTTTAGAATTTTTTTAGCCTTTTTCAATGAATGTGTACTTCGATATATGTTTTACTAGCTAATCGTAATACATTTATAAAAAATTTACATATATTTGTTACAAATATTTCAAAATTTATAAATATGAATTTTTAATTTTAATTTTAATTTTAATTAGGTGAACCAGGATCCAGTTATTGATTTTCTGATTATGGATCCAAAATGATTTTGGAAGATACGTAATGACCATGTGATGTCAACATTAATCTTACAAACGAATAATAATTAAATTCATTTTAAAGTTCTTTAGTTAATATAAATTTGCATTTCTTGTCAAATTTTGGATTTACTACCTGTGCAAAATATTAACATTTTAGATGTTTAATAGTAAAATTTTAGTTAAAAAAATAAATAGTAAATAACCGCTTGTCAATTTGTCTTGTATTTCTTTTTTGGAAATGCAAAACTAGCAAGAGATGTAGGTACGTACGGCGTATGGCTTGGTTTCCAATCCGACGGGTGTCTGCCGGCGTAGTACGGCGTAGCTACGTAGGTATGTCGTATAGATAAAATTGATAAAACATTCACATAGATAAAATGCCGCAAGGTACCGCAAGTACTACGCCGGCACTGGTTTCCACTCAGAAGTAGTACCTTGCGGTGCCGGCGACCTACGCCAATTGTTTAAAAATTTTAACTTTCGCAAGGTGCCGCAAGGTACCGCAAGTAGGTACGCCGCCAGTGGTTTCCACTCTGCAGTACCGTGCGTACTACGGCGGTGGTTTACCGGCGGAGTGGAAACCAAGCTTGATGCAGATCAGCCAAAATAAAATAATAAAAAATCGATACTCTGCATCAATCTGAAAGGATGAATGCACGTGTCATACATTATGAATTTATGAATCTATTGTTATTGACACTGTTGATAAAAATTTGCCCCCAACCTCACGACAATATATATATATACACACTTGCATTGAAAATGGATTGTATTTCTTCGTTTACATGTTTAAAAGCAATGACAATACGTTTCTGTAAATACTAACTACACGCTTACATGTTTTTTATTTTATCATTGCTGTTTTAGTTAGTTGATAATACCTGCGTTCTGAAAATTGTAGGTGGGCGAAATGAAACACTTTTTGCAATTTGATTTAATTTAATTTCCCGGAATGAAATTGAAATTTTTTTATTGGGAATTACGTGTGCGGCAATTACATATATATTAATGTATAATTTTTATTGAAAGTTTTATAATTTATTCATGATCAATTCAAATGTTTTGGAGAATTTTAGACTTTAAATGTATTCTAATATTTTATTTAATATAAATTTTAATATTATAAATTGTATATAATTTATATATATTTATATATTATAAATTTTAATATAAAATTTACAATTAATATAAATAATAATTTTATTTAATATTTTAAAGTATATAATTTTTTTAAGGCAATTTTGTTAAATTATAAATATAAAATTTTAATAAATTAGATAACTGATTGTTTATGGTGTATTCATTTATTTTTGAAATAGTTATAATATTTATACCATTTTAAAAGGAACCGTTTCATAAATTGCCTGAATATACACTTACATTATTTCATTTATCTTTGTAAGAATGTTAATCAAACACTAAAACAGTTAAAATTAATCATATATTTAATTTTATCAGTATGCTAAATAACTATTTGGTTATTTTAATTAATTTTTAATCCAACATAGTACGTTTTTTGCAATAAATTCAGCATATATATTTCTGCTAATAAATTTATAAAATAAAATTATGCAATGTGTAAGTCCTTTTGGAAGGATTGGTATATAAACATAGAATTAAATTAGAACCACAAAAATTGCGAAATTAATTTGTTAATGGTTTCTGAAATAGGTATGTTGCGTCGATAATAATCTTGTCTGAATTAGATTTTCAATTTTCTAATGTTTAATAATTTCCAATATGCGACATATATTTTACTTTGTATAAAAAGATTTCATAAAAAAAATAATGTGATTGCTTTTAATTATTTAAAATCATTCTTTATAGTGTTGCATTAAACTTTAAAGCAATCCAGATATTTATTTTGCGTTGTGGAAAACAATCAAATTAAATTGACAAAATATATAAACGGCTTTGCCTTTTAGGTGCACCAATTGAAAGGGGTTCAAATTAACACACAGTGTTTTTTTTACAGATTACTTATCAAAATCTACTTAGATTATAGCTCTGAAATTTCAGTACCTATCTCAAATACCTAATAGTAATTTCGATTTCATACATTAAAAAAATTCCTGGGGAACATGATGACGTAATACATTACTGAAATGATTAAAAAATTAAATTTTTTAAACATTAAACATTTTTTTTTCTATGGAAAAGTAACCGTTCTTACTTATACATACTTTCCGCTAAATTATTTTTGGCCCTATATTGAGAACCGTTATGATGTCATAAATTATAATCAAAAATAGGAAAAAATACACTTATTAACTTATTTTCTCCTTATTAAATGCCTTATACTTTGCACGGTACTGTTGCTAAATCTTCGTGGGTCAATTTGAGTCCCCCCTCCAACTAAGTGATCTTCCAAAAGCGCCTGGTGCTGCTAGAGTTTTCACAGTGTTATTTATTTACTTATAATTCATGCACGTATAAATGCAATTTTAAAAAGATAATCCTATATTAATAATATTAATTACATTTATTGTTTGTGTAAGTGAATTAAATAGTTTGAAATTAATGTTCCAATATAATTTTGTATATAGCTGTAAGGCCGATGATCATTGCTCATACCTCATGGAACATTCCTTTGGATCGATTCAAGTCGGAGTATAAATAAT
The DNA here is from genome assembly GCA_034780555.1 of Coelogynopora nodosa. NCBI lineage: Eukaryota > Metazoa > Platyhelminthes > Proseriata > Coelogynoporidae > Coelogynopora > Coelogynopora nodosa. Next base: position 27,294 of record JAUZND010011786.1, on the reverse strand, counting down.
TCTGTCTAAATTAATTTGGGTGTAACGCTAAAATGATTAAGTATCTTCTGATTAACTATAATGCAACTATAATACATATGCGATTTTATGTATAAATAATATATTACATTGAATGTGTTTATTGTATATTTGAAGGTCACCCCTGTAGATAACAGATTATGCTTTGAAATCCACCAAAAGAGTGAAACTGCAGTGTGAAACTCCTCTCTGAACACAGTAGTAGTATATTTAGTAGAATTTATGTGTAATTTATAATTTGTGCATATATATAACAGATATTTTGATGTATGTTAATATGGTAATATGAATTAATATAATATTTGATATATTTTATAATTTTCTTTTTAATTTATCTTTTGCTTAATTATTATTGTGAAATTGTAGTCTTATTATTTATTTAATTTAAAAAATTATTTACTAAAAAGTTAATTAATTATTTTATACATTTATTTACTATAAATAAAAAAATTAAAATATTTATACAATCATTTTATAAAATCGTGGCGATGTCATATTGTAAAATATAAATATGATAATATAATATATTGTATAATTTAATCAATAATAAAAAATATACGTCTACAATTTGGATATAATTATGTATAGGAAGGCATTTTATTATTATTAGCAAATTAAAATATTATAAACATTGCAAATGAAATTAAAATGTTATGCATATTTTTAAATTACTCGTTATTACTTTGTACAACTACCATTACAATATAATTTATACTTATTTGAAAACACTATATAAGATGTTGTTTTTTTGTAAATGTTTAACATAATTTCTTACCGGAAGATTGAATTATGTTATTATCTGTTGAATGGTTCGTCATTAAGTTGAACAACTGATTTCATCCACTATATTATTTTCGGTAGAAAGTCCACTTACAGTTATTAGATAAATAAAACCAATAACAACATATATGCATATATTGACATAAGTACACTGAAATATAACATATAAAAGCGGGAGAGAATAGGCAAATGACATCAATATATAAAATATGTGGATATTATGCAAGCAAACTTTCTACACCAATTAGAATGACCTATAGCCTATAGTATACTGTCATCTTTTACAGAGAAGAGAGCACTAAAAGGGATTTGCTTACTTGTTCTATTGGAATCATTTTATATATCTATGCCTACGTATATCCATTATATATGCAGATAAATACAACTCTAGCATATTAAATATTAATTTTTGCTAGTCTAATCTAATTATGGTTTCATATTACTATGTTAAAAGAAAAATTGTAAGCTACATACACCTAAACAAGCTATTTCGTGCTTTGTTGTATTTTCTGTATTATTGTAAAGTTCATACCTAATAATATAAATTGTGTATAATTTAATATAAAAATAAATGAATTTTAAATACGTTTTACATTATGTATGCAACACTAATAAAAATTCAAATTCAATGAAATTAAGTCGATTTAAAAAAATATATTTAAAGTATTTATAATTTAATTGAACTATTATACTAATGAACATTTTCATTTTTTCCGTGAGTATATTTTTAGAAGATATCGTGAATTTTTAAATATTTAATTTATGGAAATTTTTTTAAATAATAAAAAATTTAATCAACTTATCAGTATTCACTAGTTAGTCTATATTGCATAGCCTAGTATAGTATTATCGAATAATTACAGCTTAAAGTATAAAGGAATAATGCTGTATGAGTAATCATATTATGATGATAAACAAGCATGTTAATAATGTTATTACATTTTCTCATAATATTTGAAAGTGATTTACGAATAGCGTCTATGTACACATTGCATTGTATCGCCAGTCATTACAATTAATTTCACTTCTTTCGTTGGCAGTTTTATGTCTATATTCTTTTTAAAATATGTTAGCTAAAAATCCTTGTAAATTTGATCTTGGAACGTAATTATTTTGGGAAATACGTTTAACGGTATCTATTGTTGGGGTTTTATTCAGAAAGATTTGAAAACTATCATATTTTTTAGAGTATAACTTTTTAAATAGTAAATATTTACTGTTTATTAACACAATATATTTAACAAAAAATATGTAGGTGCTAAAATTATGCATTTTAAATAACTTGTTTAAATAATTGACATTTCCGCAATTAATGTAAACTCCGCAATTGTAAATTTGATCTTGGAACGTAATTATTTTGGAAAATACGTTTAACGGTATCTATTGTTGGGGGTTTTATTCAGAAAGATTTGAAAACTATCATATGTTTTAGAGTATAACTTTTTAAATAGTAAATATTTACCATTTATTAAAAAATATGTAGGTGCTAAAATTATGCATTTTAAATAACTTGTTTAAATAATTGACATCTCCGCAATGTTTATTCATATTTAAAATCTTTTAAATATTTTACGTGATAGTAAATCACGGTAACGTAATAAAGTAACTTTAATCTTTAATTTGAATTAAAACATCAAAAAAATTCCTTAATTTCTATTTTATAATTTTTAAAATAAAATATGCTAAATTGAAATAATTATAATTAATCATGGGGAGTACTACAAATTTCATGATTTAAAACATTTTATATCTAAACTAGGAATCTACTTAAAAACTGCATTCTTCTAAAATTATTATTTTAAAAACAGAAATTAGTTAAGAAAAGGAAACCACTTTCTCAGTTTATTTTTCACTCTAATATCAGAAGCATAGTTATTGATAGAAATGGTAAACTCAATTGAGATGTAAAAAACACTCGATTAAAAAATAAGTTCTTAATTATAAGCCCAAATCTACGAACCAATATTAACTCTTTTAAATTCCATAAATATTTAAATTCCATTTTAAATGAACTCTTTTAAATACCAACTATGAACTTCTATCTATAATGAATACCCTCACTTATATAACATAGAAAATAGAAAAGTGTGACATTTTTTTGTGACAGACAAATATATAATAATCGATATAATCAGCTATATTTTTGTTTGTTTTTTTCTTCTAGTGAACATTATATTTTGTTTTGCTTCGTTCATTAAGGTTTTGTAATTAATTTAGTAGAAGAAACATGTTATATGATTATATCAAACTTTTAAATTATTGTTATATCGTTTAACCAAGAAATGTACTTGTAAAAAATATTAGTAGGACGTATATTTATCATTATAGAGAGTCTTATACGGTGATGTATGTCTACCATAAGAAAATGAGGTAAACGTGAAGAATTGTCGTCTAATTATAGCCGTATTCCATATATGTACGTTGAGTAATGTAAGAAATTAGAAAATATGTAGTTTGGTCAAGTCATTTTCAATTTTAGTCTCCCTTAAACATTTCATTTATAGAATACACAGTTTCTGTATAGTGCGATATAATTTTAATTTTTTTATAATTCCACATTATGATATTGATGCTTATAATGGAACGATAATGGAACAATAATGGAACAATAATGGAACAATAATGGAACAGTAAAGAACTTATAATGCCATTTATAATGGAACATATAATGCCACTTATGATGGAACAATAATGGAACAATAATTAAACTTATAGTGGAACTTATAATGCCAGTGATAAAGGAAATATCAATCGTACAACTTATGTGGGAACAAAGTCAAAGTTATCAGTTACAAATAATTCATTTGTATAACAACGGAGAATAATGCTAACAAAATAGATTTTCTACGTTTCCTTTTGGTCAACATATACTTGCTCAAAAAATCGATTCAATGTATAAAATGTTCATGTTGTGTTAAAACCTTCATTAAAACTGAACTGACTCAAGTAAAATACTTTTCAGTGTTTCCGTAATATACAGCCACCAATGAATTACGATAGGTAATAATTTAGGTAATAAGGTATGCTATTTTTTTGTTTGGTTTTAACTTCTACTACTTTATAATTAAATTGCTAAAAAATTTAAAGAAGAATTAAGTATTAGTTTAATTTTATGTAGTCTATGCTTTTAATCTAATTTTGTTATCATATTTTTATAATAAATTAAAGCATAAAATTAATGCATATTTCTATAATAAATTAAAGCATAACTATAACAGGCATAGCTTTTATAAAGAAGCTGGTTATGATTTGTTCAGGAAATGTTAGAAAACAAAATAAAATATATATTTTAATACTAATTGAAAAATCTGCAAAATTCAAGGTGAACGTGACAGAAGTAATCATACATTTTGAAATATTTTTTAATTGATGGATTTAAATATATCGACAGTGATTAATTGGACAGCTCTGAATTAATCTACTTTAACTTCTATAGTTAATAATTTAGTAATATTGTTACAACTGGTTGGAAAAGCTTAAAATATAATGTGTTTATAATATACAGAACATATAAAATATTAAAACTACACACATAATAAACCAAATCTAACTGCACAATTGTATCAATTGTATTAATATAGACCCTAATACAACAATATTGGATTGATAGAACTAGAAATTTATTCAAATGTAAACGCAATTCTATTGAATTTATCTTCCTTTTGAAAGCCATTGTCTGGTCACTCATGGATTACGAACGTCAACATTTATTTCTAAATGTATATTATGTTCATTGATAAAAAATACACTTAATTGACGTTTTAAAACAAATAACAGTTATTGTTTGTGTTTCATTAAATTAAGAGTAAAATGCTCCGCTGATTTCAATAGGCTTGATTGAAAATTTTTGTTTTATTGTTCATTGTCTGGATACTTTTGTTATTGTTTGAAAGCTTTTAAATATTTTATATAAGTAAAGACAAACAAATATAAATACGATAAAAAATTTCGTCTATTGTTGAGGTATTTTTTGTACACAAACAATCAGTTTACGCCTTTCTGTACTCCTACCTCTTCACACGAAAATGATCTCTTTTATAATGTAGCACATGCACAACACGATTATTTAAAGAGTTATTTTGAGATATTTTGCTGCCTTCTTCCCTTCATTTCTAAATTCTAGCAACCGTCATCGTATTCACCGTCATAGTCACCGTCACCGTCATAGTCACCGTCATCGCATCAACCGTCATCGTCAATGCATTTATAATATTGTTTTAATTTAAATTTAATTACTTTAATTTATTAAAGTAATTTATATATTTTTAAATAAAGCTTATTAAAAATATCGTGATACTATTCAGATAACACAGTATAAAGACCGGCACTGCAAATAATACAATAAAACTAGAAATATTTTAAGAGTGCGTTTTAAGTTAGTTGGTTTAATTATTCACTTATTGATATATATTTTTAAACAAATTGTTTTATTTTATATATAATTTGTTTATTCTATAAATGTTTTAATTTAACCATACTTATAAATTAATCAAGAATTATATACTAATTAAAAGAAATGCATGTAACTATACGGCCCATCGTTGCATTGTAATTACACTTATATAAATGAAACTATAGGAATATATGTATCCATGTCTGAATATAATTCAGGTGCGTTGCATCATGTGCACAGATCTGAATACAATAACACGATGTGCAAAATGGTGTACCATGTGTTATAACAAGTGAAATGTAATTATGAAATACTGGGTTTTTATTGTTATGATACGGTATATAATCAGGTAAGAGCATATGGCTTATCATGGCAATGCTTTAATAACAGATAATGACCATCAGGCCCTTATGAAGGTCGCCGTTGGGGGGACAATATTTAAGTAAGCACCTACTTTTAGAAGTCAGCCATTTTTTAATTAACCCGAGAAAGAATATTGTCAGTTCGAAGTCGTTTTTATAAAAGTGTAACATTTTCTAGAATTACTTCGATGTTGTACAAAATATTAAAATATAAAATTCTAAAAATCGATATTGACGACCCTATATATATTGGCCACAGCTACTTATTATAGATTATAGTGCCTAAATGGATACACCTTGAAATATAACTTTAATTTCATTGTTATTGTAAAGGTACCACTTAAAAAAAATCTACACCTTTGAAAACATTTAGCAAATATGGATTTTTGAAAGTCAGATGTGGTTCCGCCAACCTATCTTTAGTTTATATGGAAAAGCACAATTATATATGTATTTGTCCTTATAATTCAGATAAATATAAAAGTTTTTAAATTGTTAATGAAACCAGATCAAATTACAATGATGGTTCCGTAAATAACGGAAATCATTATTTTTTAAATGTTTCTTTTTTATTGCCTTCAAGTTATCCCTAATTTCCTTTTTCAATCATCATTAAAAAAAATTTTTTTTATATATTTAAATAAAAGGCAAAGTTTAAATCGACACCCATTTAATCCAATAGTTTTCTTTAAATAAATCCGTAAATTTATTCATAACTTTAAAAACAAAATCAATATTATGATGATTCAAGTTTCTAAATTACATACGGCATCATATTCTACCACTAGAATAAATGTCAATGAAAATATATATTAACATATTATCTAACTGCATCACACATACGCTTAGATGAACTCAAATATTACTTGTGAAACATGTAATATGATTTTCCAACATACTTTATCCACAAAAATAATTCATTTATATATAAACTTATATTTAATATACAATTGACAAAAGATATAATAATTAATTACAGATATACACTAGGGGCCATTATTCCTCACAATGGCAAATCAATTAATATTGGACATTACATCACTTTTATATATCATAATATTTCATGACTTTATTATAATGACTTTTGAATGTTTAGGGGACAGGACAGCAATGAACTTATATTTAAATATTTCTTATGTTATTATATTTATAATCTTACATTTTGTATTTACATTTGTTTTTATGCGGAATGTCATTGTCAATATCATTGTCTTGCGGAATGGAATAGAATGTGGTCATTTACTACGAATACACTATTAATTAATCTGATCTTGATTAATATGTAGATTTTAGTATTTTCAGATTATTGTGTTTCAGTTTTTTTTTAAATTTATATGTTTTTATTCATATTTTATAATTGAAATGTGTTGTTGTCTTAATTATATTTTTTATAAAAGTTTTTGGTTTTACATAAAAATATATTCTTTGATAAAGCGAAACCGGTCGGTATAATCGTCCTGATTACAAAATCATCTTACTTGGTGACAACTTTTTTTTTTAATTATAGGTAAATATAAGACTCTTATAATTCAAAATTAGTTGTAGATTGCGTAACATGTATATCATTTATTCTGCAGTTCCATTATTACCATGAGATATGCCTATCTACTTTATATCTATAGTTATAATATATCTATATAAATATATACGGTCAAAACCGTATTTAATAATGTCAAGTTTGTTTATACTATAACGTAACTTCATGTTACTGCTTTTATGTTATTAATTATTCGTTTTTTGTACATACTGTATTAAATTAATTTTTTCAAACATATTTATAGATTGTATATTTTACATTATCTTTCATATAATAATCTAAATTTATAAAGTTCTAACATATATGTTAAAAATACATTTACTATTTAAAATAATATCATAAATTGAATAATTGTTTAATAAATATTGAATCTATATATAAACAAATAGTTATTCATTGAATGAAAGATTTAAACTTACTTGGCATTTGTGGAATGTAAATTGTATAATATGATTATAATACATAACAGATATAATTGCACTCAAATCATTTGATTGAACTTTTGATTTTCTAGAGTACCTCGAAGTTTGTACAGATGAAATCGAAATTTGTTGAGGCATGAAATTAAAACTATATTATAATAATATATACTTCTGAAATTCAATTATTTCCCATTTCATATTATATATATTTATGAACGTCATAGAAGAAAATATTTTCCGATCCACCTCTCTATATCTATTAATGGGATTGGTTTTAGAATTTATCATGATATATTAAAATGATATATATATAATATATATAATATTTAAATATAATATAAATTTTAACGCTAACGTCATGCCGTCATACGACACTGCTGTATATTATTGTGTTAAAGATAAATATGAATCAACAGTATAAATAATGTTTTATGATTAATTGTTATTTATTACCTACTAATCAATAACTAATCAATAATAATTAATATATTTAAAATAAACTAAAGAAATAACAGAATAATTTATTTGAATAATTTTTGAGGTAATCTTTGACAAAATCCACTTCTATTTGGTGTAAGTTATTGTTATTATTGTTGTTATTTTTTAATTTTCACTTTGCTTATTTTATTGGCATTTATTACATTGTTAAGATTTATGCAATCATATAATTTGTGATAATAAAGTACACACTGATAGATAAGTTGTTATATTGCACCATAGTTAATTATAAGTTGACATGAATATCATCGATCGGTTATAGACGGTTAGTCAAATCAGTCAACTGAATATTGAGAAATGGTAATTTTAAACTTCAATTATATTATTCATAATAATCTATGGATGGTTCTAAGCGTTAATTATTTATAATGTGTTTATATCATTGATTTGTCACACTCAGTGATTTTAAGGTTTTCCTATTTATAGTAAATGCTATTTTTGACTTTGGGCAATATATATATTATTTTGCAACAAAAAAGCACTGCCCACATTTAAATGATAAAGAAATAAAAAAAGTTTTTTTTCTCATCAAGGGATTTTATACTTTTCGTATAAACGTAGCAGGCCTATAACAAATATATTTAACAAATAAAATATAAAGTAATAAAAATTTCTTTCATAAGTAATAAAATATTACTAATAAACAATTACGTTATTAAACCATATTTTCACAAGTAAAATATAAAGGTAATAACAATTTCTTTCATAAGTAAATTACAAACGTAATAAACAATATTTTCACAAGTAAAATATAAACGTAATAAAAATTTCTTTCATAAGTAAATCACAAATGTAATTTAATTTCGTGTCAAGTTTGGATGACAAGTAAAATAATATTTTTTAATGAAAAGATTCTTACTAATTAAAATAAGTTAGATTATTATAAGTTATAAGATATAAGTTAGATTATTGTTAGGGCATGTTATATATTGATTTATATTATAATTACAATTTTAGATCTAGTCAAATAGTTTGTATGAATTACTACAAAAAAATTGCATTTTATTAGAAGCTGGTACATAATGTAAATTAACCATATAATATGTTACTCATTACTACTGCTGAAAAATAATTTTGTTTAAATAAAGTATACTTCAAATGTTATTACCAGTTGCAACTAGTTTTAAGTGTATTACATAATGAAAAAAATGAGTTAATTACTTAAATCTTTTTAATAAGCCCCGTGGTAAAAATACATAATTAGTTCAGTTTTATGAAATAACTAATTATAAAACTATTTTCCTTTTATTCTCAAACATAAATGGATATCAAATATTTATTCGGTATGAAATTAACCAACAATAGTAAATAAACTTAATAGTTTGTTGTTTATAAAACGATCATTGGAATTAGATAGAATTCCCTGAAAACATTTGAGTTATGGGTATTTCCTGTCATAATATAAATATTACTTTAATTTATAGCAATACCTTATTTTAGACTTCATTGGGCTAATTCGATTTGTTTGGTAACATGCTGTACGCTAACAAAAATATATAACCGAGACAATCAAGTTACAATAACCTTGTTCTCGAAAAAATTATTCAATCTTTTTTAAAATGGGGCGATGAAATAATTTTAATGGCAAAAAATGCATCAAAATGTGATTGAACAATTTTTGATCTCGAATATATTTATAATATAGTAACACATTTATTTTTAATAGTATACAGTAAAGTCCACGACATTTTTCTCAGAAGCAATTTGAAAAATAGTTTTTGAATACATGTTAGCTCTATTTTATAAAATCATTATACTTTAATTTCCATCGAATTCCCACATGGCGCACACCCTCGACACCAAAGATTGTCGGGTCTAACAGTCAATAATTTTTAGTTGCGATCAAAGTGGCGAAAAAAATAATACACCGACACACTGTAATAATACACACTCAGCGAAAATACTTCTTGGCAATATTTATTATCGTAAGCAAGTGTTTGAAAATTGTTTAGGTAAAATAACGTTTGTAGATTTTAAAAAGTTAATTGCAATAATTATAAATTTATATTTAGATTAGTAATTTCAATCAGTGTAAATTAATTTAAAAACGAAATTTAATTAATTATTATCACATAATTGTAAATAGTAAAAAGTTAAAAAATAAGCCAATTCCTATTAGAATTATTGTACAACATTTTTCAGGAGAAAAAAGGTACCACTGCAGAAGTTGGATCGGTATTTTAGTACTATATGGAGGGTAAGTCTCTGTAGAGATCACATATTTGGCTATTTTTCGTTTCCAATACATTTATTTAGTATTGAAAATATAACAAAAAAGATTTATACATTTAAAGATGTGAATATATTTAACAAAACAGTTTTTTAAATTTCATGTCATTTGGATAGAAATTAAAAGTTTTAGGGGCACTTAAGTATGCGTGGAACAGGTATATTTAGGTGTTTCTGCAGCAACTATAAATTATACGCATCTTTCGAGATTATAAATTTCTATGAATTATGTATTGAATGGATTTTAATAGATATCGAACTTCGCCTGACACAATGTTGTATTACAAAAATATAGGTGATGTTTATTCCAATTGTTACATCGAACGATAATGTTGATTTTCAAATTCGATGTCAATGTTTCCAAAATACCCTATAGAAATTCATGAAAATTGATTAATAAATTTCAATGTAGCGTATGTTACTAAGTTATTTTGAAATGTTAGCGTCATACAATACAGTACAGGATAATTGGCTATTGCTAGCATAATTTTAGTGAATTGCTAACTTGCAAAAGACATGAAAAATATCCTATAAATTCTTGTGTTTGGTATTTGTTTAAGTTTTAACTTGTGTGTAACGTATCACTAGCAAATGTTTATTGAATTAAATCGGGAAATGCTTTCTTCCTATTATAAACTGCTGTAATAGTGAAACAATAATTTAGTAATTGTTCATATAATGTTATTAACGAGTAGGTAAAATCACACATATATATAAATAAACAGTTTACTTATGTGTAACGCTTGTGCGTAACTTTTCATAACTACTTAAACTGAAATTTCTAACTTATCTGGATTTTTAATATAGATATAATTCAGGTCGCAGCTCGAAAATTAAACAGGTTTTGCTTTTGTAAATTGATTATATTTAAAATAGTGGTTTGAATATAATGATAATTGGTTTCTAAAAGAGACATATTGTTTTATAATCTATTTATTTGTTAACATTAATGAACAATTATAATATAGTTATAAAATATAGTCTTATTATAATACAACTATTATATCGCTATGGTTAACCCTATATTACAATTATCATCAGTTTATGAATCTATAAAAGAATAAGATAATATAAGAATTGAATTATTTTTTATCTACAACCATTATAATAGTTTTAAAATATACTTCATTCAATGAAATACCTTTAAATTACTTGTGCGTAACGGTTTTTTAATGTATAATCTATAAACATTATAAACAAAAATATAAATAGTACAGGTCTGTACATTTTAAAATTTATTAATTAATCAAGTTCATATTAAGTGGAATAAAAAAATATTATATGATATCGCTTGTAAAGGAAAAGAGAACAAAATCGAGATCGCCAAAAAAGATATAGGGAGAAGCTGAAAACCAAGCCAGATATGTTATTACAGGACAAAGAATAAGCTATAGAAAGAAGACAAATTTACACAAAAAAGGAACAAGATAAAACAAAAAAGACACTTCCTACTACAAAGCTTCTAAAGCAAAATGGCGTGAAATATATAAAGAAAGGAAAGCTGCAAAACAAAACAGCAGTTGTTGACTGTGAAAAATTCGACTTACAGTTGTGCTCAAAAGAAACGGAGACAGAATGAAAGGCGGGAAACGATGGCTACTCTTAAGCACACATCGCTGGAGAAAACATCAAACTAAAGCGAAAAGTTAAAAGCTTATCCGTCACTCTTTCTAAAAAACGAAGAAAAAAGTCTTTCGAATCTGAAATTGATAATTTATCTCCAATGTCTGAAGTTATTTCGACATTCAGTACAAAGTCCAAGCACCCGAAGCCAAAAAGACAGACAAAGTCAACATTTTTTGGCGCTATAGAATCAGGTGTTTACTTGAAGATGAAGAAGTCTCTAAAGTACTATCAGGGGCTACTATCATTGACAAATAATTATTATAACCTAGATAGAAAGCCGAGATGTTGGATAGGTAGAAGAGTGCAAAAAGTGTGTTGAAGTATAAAAGGGCTGCCGCTTTTGAAATCTTCATAGGAAAACACTCAAAGTTTCCCTTCAGTATCAAGACTTTCATGAAACGGCACCCTATCTACATCATCCCCTCTCAATATGGATCCAAGAAGGTGAAATGTGTTTGCACAAAGCATTTTAATATCAATAGAAAACTGGCCTCACTTAAAAAGCTTTGTAAGCCTTCATCAGATCTGATGCCGAAAAGTTGACTGAAATTACTCTTTGTCAAAAACAAGAAGATTGTCAAGTCGATTTTAATGCACGATGCATTAAACGGGAATGTAGCAAATGTGGCCCAGAAATTCTTATAGATTATTACAGTCAAATATTAGAAATAAATCCAGTGATCACGTGGACTAAATGGGAAATTGTATCTCGTAAAAAAAATTGATAAAAGGACACAACAAATAATGAATAAAACATACCAAGAAGTAGTTTTCCATTCTAGATATGTGTTTGAACTGCTAGAAGAATTAATTCAAGAGCTGAAGCTCTTTTCATCACAAGTCTTTCGGGCTTACTGGCAGTGGCGTCAGTTACGAAATTTGATTTCTGATCTACCTATAACAGACGTAGCATTCAGCGCGAACATTTGCCGTTCAATTTGCTGAGGGAACAATTTCCTCCAATGTTAAACCAACAAGTATAACACCCTACGCCATGGCAATCTACAGACATATGTAGTATAGCAACAGTTATACGACTGAGACACCAGAAATACTGTTTGAAAATGTCAACATCCTATCTGATTCTGCGTGACATGGTAGCCATTTTGTCTACCGTTGTACGGAAATTCTCATGCAACACTGTCGGGAGACCTACCCAGAAAAGTCTTTTCGGAAGTTGCATCGCTTTCCCAGACGGATTCAAATCGAGACATTGTGTGCGCGACCCCTCTACTTCGCATTCACTGATTTTGAATTAGAAGGATATGTCTGTAACTTTGGAGAGACGGCCGAATTAAAAAATGTGACTGACGGCCTTGGAGGGGTTGTAAATAGACTAATAACAGGAAGCATTCTTCAAAATAATGATTTTGTTTTATCGACTCCTGAGGTTATAGTAGTTGAATACACACAGAACATGTTTCGGATACAGAAGGACACACTGATAGAGAGAGAAGGAAGAGAGCTAGACAGACGAGTGTTTCACCTTCTTCGTGACTCAGATATACCTCGTTGTCGCCAGGAACACCAAGGCGTTTTGTTTCAGGGTATCCAACAAGTCCGTTGCATTGAATCGGTTTCTCCTGGATTCGTAGATTTCAGTAATTTGTCATGCTACTGCTGCTTTTGTTTTGATAATTTGAATTCACACATTGCTTGAACAAGCCCCATGCATATTGCTCAGTATAAAAATCGACATATTCGTCAAGATACCGGGTGAGTACATTTATATAAATGATCTTATATAAATTACATATAACTTATATAAATTATTAGGTAGTTTTATTAAAGGGAAGACATTTTGTCGACTACTGAACATTATTGATTAAAGCAACAGAGGTTTACATTTCCTCAATTATTTTATTTAATGTTTTTTATTAATGTGCATGATTGATAGTATTTCTTCTTTAAATAAAATAATATGAACATTAATGTAACTCTCTTTTAAAATAGTGCAAAAGCTGTATTTTATTCCCTTTAATATTATTATTTCAGAATCCCGTGTTGCATGCCCAGAAAAGCTTGCCAACCTTTGCAGTCGCTGGTCAATCAAACAAATAAACGACAAGGAAACAGTCTTCACGTAACACAGAAGATGCAACTATATGAATCCATCTTCGAGTTCTACTGTGCATGTGACAACTTATAACAGTCGGTACAGTGAACGCAACGTTCTGCCAGTAAATCGTATTCATTAACTGACTATATTGTCCCACTTCTGAAAATGTACTTCATTTCATAAGGATTTACTTGTGCGTAACGCTTTTGCCATTTGTTATTGTAAAGCATACATGTTAATATATACACAACTTATAATGATACAACTATTTCTCTTGTTGTATTTGAATTATTGAATAGTGAATCGCTTTGTTGCGACTGTTTGATGTTTTGTAGAACGCTGCTTTGTTTTATTCAGTTTGTATTTCCGTGGTTCAATTTTCATATTCTTCTCCATACAAAATTGTTTTAAAAGTTATTATTGCTTTACGCTTGCGTTTTCAAAGTACTGATTTTGATCTTTATAGTTTTTCGTTTATTACATGAAATAACAATAAATAAATTTTACTTGTGCGTGACGCTTACTTTACCCTTTTAGATCTCTATTTCAGAGTCTGTGTAATATAAAAACATGACCAATTTATTCATTTTGAAGGATGATAATGTTCACAAGGCTTCTGTTGATGTCAAAAATATAATTTTAACATAGGTTTTTTATTTCACAAGTGAAAATAAAAGTAGTTTTTAGCCCCAAATCTTTATTTTATGTGAAAAATATTGTATTAAAATAAAATTATTTACTCAAAAGTGGTGGCTTCGATTTTTTATACATTCAACATCTTCATACTAAATAAAAATATTGTCAACAATAATTGTCCAGTCCAATCCACTGTATTATACTGAAGATGTGTATCATAATATTATATGAAACTATATCTAAACAAAATTGCAATTTTCTGCGAATCAATAGAGAGAACTATCGAACCATTTTGGATTTATATAGAGGAATATGAATAGTATAGAAGATTTGAGTATATTGACAACACTTTTTAATTTTTTTCTTGGCATCCAGACTTAGCTTGGAGATATTTCACGGAAAACAGACGTCATAAATAAAATAAGCGATATTTTGAGTGAAAATAGTTCCTACATAATAATATATTTCGCTAATCAAAATTATTAACTATTGACATTTTAGTGTAGTTCTTGAATATTTACCCCTTTTTTGTACAGAAATTATATATTTATTGATTACAAAATTTATATTTAATATCCTTGATTCGACAACCTAACACAACCCTTCACTATCACGAACCATTGATTTAGATCTTAAAATTGAAACATTAAACATATTCGACTAAAAATGCCAATTTTGCCAATAACTTTATGATAATTTTTTTCAATTTTGTATTCTTGTAAAATTAATGCACGCAGATATTTAAATGACTTCAATGTGACAAAATTTGGTGCAGTTATATAAAAAATAAAGTTATCGATAGGCTCATTTGAAGATACACAATATGTTTACACTGTCCTGGTTGAAAATATGAAATTTTATCGACATTTTTTATTGTACCAAAACAAAACATTGCATTTTCTAATAAAAATTTAGCAAATATTTTATATTTTACTCCATTTAAAACAATTTATTTAAAATTGGACAGAATTAGACGATAATATGTTCAGTTGAAGAATGAAAGATTAATTTTTTAATTGATTTGTTTGCTATCGAAGAGTAAAAAAATATTTTTATATCGAATTAAATACGCTACATACATTTCGAATATTTTGAGATTTGACGAATATATTTGATGAAAAACTACAAATTCTACTTAGCACAGCAAATGCTCGGAAAATTATGGAAACCAATTACGAATTACACAGAAAATAGTCGAGACAATATTATTACAACTTTGAACATTAACATAACTCATATCAAGCATTTTAAAATAGATTAAATTAAAAAATATATTGGAATATTTTGTAAGCAATCTTTTTTAATTGAATTACGAACATCACAATAGTTTTAAAACAATTTTCTCCAAATTTCAGATTAATTACTCATTAATTCGTAAATGGTTACTTTAGAAGGGGTGCACCCCCTTCTTCATCGGGAAAGCCTTAATATGCAACATATACGCACCTTCAAAGTGTTACAGTTTTGTAACATGATTAATAATCTACAAAGCACACAACGTTTATGATAATTTTTTACTTCAATAGCCAAATTTTGTACTACAACGCACGCACGAAGAGTACTTTGTCAAGCAAATTACGATAAATTATTATTAGTGGAATACTTAATTTATTAAATAGACAAAAATAATAAAACATAATTACACAGTATAAAAAAGGGTGGCTGCTAAATAATATTGTAAACAAATTTGTATTAAAATATATAGTAGGTACTAAGAGAGAAATACAATTCAATCGTGGATAAAAGAAAAAGAAAAATTCACAGCGCAGAAAAAGTGACACACAGCCCTTAATTTTCACAAATACATAGTATGTAATAGGCTATTGGTGAAAATCATCCCCAGAGTTAATAATATATTCTGGCGATTAAAACTAGTTACAAAATAGGAAGTACAACGCATACATAAAATAAATCAGACAGGCTATACCGCAAATGTTTTCATGATTGGGCAATCTAATATGGAATGAGTAGATACTTCATGAGTTCATACAAGCTTTAAAGTATGTCAGTCAATAAAATACAAAATAACGCATACTGCTTTTACGTCATATAAATAGAATAAAAGTTATGCTAATAGTGGAACGTCTCAGTCAGATATGGTTTACCAACATACACACCGAATATTAGTAAATCGTAAAAAATATTTACAAAACTATAAATGGATTAAATGTGTATTCAAATGATGATAATATTATGTTTAAATATTTTTACTGATCTCGTTAGGTGTTAGAAATGGTCGGCAGTAAACATACACAAAATAGAACAGTATAATTTCTATATGAAAATATTAAAGTATAAACCAATCAGCAAGCGCAAAAAGACGTAATCCAAATATCATTATAACATACTGTTATAAACGGTTATAATTTATTACATTTTATTTAATAGTAGGGATAAATTAATTCTTACATCAAAGATATACCCCTAGGATATTCCAAAAGATATCTCAAGATAACACAATATATTCGAAGAAATAGATCAAGATATTCCAAGAAATAGCTCAAGATATTCCAAGAAATAGCTCAAGATATTCCAATCATTTCAGGATATCCTAATATGTAGCAATTTTCTCCAGTTAATTCTGTCATATTTTTCTATTGAATAACACAACAACTGTGGCTTACATCTTTCTGCGTTTACAGTGTCCGAGGAATTGATATGAAAAAAGCAATATGAGCCGTCCACTCAAAAACCAACAGATGAACTGCTCTATTACCACATGTTCATAGAAAGGACATCAACAAGCACCGGTCCAGCTCCGCCTAAGTGTACCGATTCCTGACCAGAAGGAAGTTGACTGCGAGGCAGACAAGTGTGAGCGCCAGCGACGTGGAGGCCGAGAGACCGGGAGCGGGGGTGGCCTGGCTGTACATGCCCGACTCGCCCCAACTCGAGAGCTCGTAGAGGTTCTCCACCTGACGGATGAAGCTCTTGCCCAGCCAGCCTTTGTAGGTCTGGTTGGGGAAGGGGATCCACTTGAGGTTGACCGCGCTGTCGGAGAACATCAGGTCGTTCCGGCCGTAGGTCGACTTGAACATCGAGAAGACGTCGTTGCTGTGGATAGAAGCGGCTGCGGTTAGGGAATTTACTTATTCGAGAGTGTTTATCAGTTAAGTATAGTGACCTGTGCATACTATTGATTAGATGTTAATAAGTTTATACTTATTGTATATCGATTCATAGGGTTGATAAAGGAATGCCCGAACAACCTCTATAATTCTGGAAAGAGAACCCTGAATATAAAAAAAAGAGTTCATAATAAACATATTTGTGGTGCTGAAAGTGGGTTTCTACAATTATCCCTGGTCTTACGATATATTTTTATACTTATTAAATACTAGCGTGAAGATTTCCAGAGAAATTTATGTTTCGTTTTTGATATGCATCAACTAAATTGGACATTAGACACATTATGTAACATAATATTATAATATAAAATAATACATAAGATTAACATTTTATAGGGACAGTACATTTCCCATAGTATAACAAATATAAGTCAAATTAATTAATGTGGGTATCACCAAAATAAGGATAAGGATTCAATTCAAGTATAAGGATGTTGCATGAATGGAAATTATTCAATAAATTGGGTGATTTAGAAGCTTGACTGTGTCAGTAATCGTTTTTAAAATGATAGAACAACATTTTTTCAGAGAAACATTTATAGCCATTTTAGTTTTTTATTAAAAATGAAAATATATAACTTTTATTATAATATACTACTAAAACAAAGACGAGTAGTATATGATAAATGTAGCTATAACTTAAATAGTAAAGGGTGAACTCACGCATCTGAGGAGTACTCGCTCTGGGCGTAACGCAGCAGCCTCCACAGTGCCTCCCTCTGCACCTCAGTCTTATGCTTGGCGGTGACCACCGTGTTGCCCGGGATCCAGCCCAAATTGCATGTCTTCCAGCTCACCACCGAGCCACGACTGCCATCAGAGCAGAGCAACTCGTAGTCGTCAGAGCGCCGATTGCGCGCCCAGTGCACCGGGTTTCTGTGGTCGAGAGGGAAATAGAGAGAGAGATTGTGGGAAGAAAAAGGAAAGAGAGTTGAGAGAAAGCATGACCAACCTGCCGCCAGTGTTCTCTCTGACAGTCGTGTGCTTGGCAAAGGCAACATCGCCACCCTCAATGAGGCAGCGGAAGGCGCCGCTGTCGCCGTAGTAGTTCTCGCGCGAGTCTCGCTGGCACTTCCACTGTCCGCCGGCAGCGCAGGTCTCGCACAGGTTGAGCGAGTTGAACCCGTTGGGGTTGTAGTCGTCGTTGAGCAGGCCGGGAATACAGGCACGCGACACTAGCTCACCTGAGAGAGAGATATTGAAATATATTTTTACATAATATTAATATAGAATGGCACGAACAATTTATAATATATATTTTAATTTTTTTAATAAATACTGCTATTGAATATTAATTAAAAAAACACACAGAATATGGTTTTGTCTAAATAGCAATTAATCAAATAAAAATTTTCTGTGTCCGTATTTAACGATGTAAACATAAATGTTACCTTCAAAGAGAGAGAGAAAGAGAGGCGTACAGCTGTCAACTAAATGGTTATTTTGTCAGTGGATAAGGAGACTAAGTTCATTTAGCCTTATGGTCCTCAGCGAAACATGACAGATGCGGTCCCAACCAACCAAAACAAACCCTATCGACAAAGCGCCATCTAGTCTGTACCCTGTACATACTCACTGAAGGCATGGAGCAGGTTCCCCTTGTACACGTTGATCTGCTTGGTCTCTAGAACGACGTTCATTGGGACGACCCATCCGGTCGCCATGCCAACACCACTGTGGCAGGTGCGCTGGTTCTTCAGGGAGGAGATGGCCAGATACTTGTTGGTCTTATGTACGATGGCCACCGCGTAGTAACCAGTCTGATCACCGTAGTTCCTGATTGGGGTGAGGGTGAGGGAGGGACATCCACGGTTGTGTTGAGTGAAGATGTTAGGGAGGTAGTTTATGCATGAAGATAATTGAAAGTATATATTCTGACGGACTACCCTTGTAAAAACGTAGATGTTATATCTCCGCCTAGGCGGAAAAACAATTTTTAGGCTATGACGTATCCACCTAGTCGGACATTTAGGCGGAAAATTTTTTCTAGGTTATATGTTCGCCTAAAATATTTAGCTCATAAAAACAACATAGTATTTTATTCATTAGGTATAACTTACAATAATAATATTATATATTATTAATACAAATATAATATAACAGTATTTTCATATTTATATTAGCTATTATGTATTGTATATATATAACCTAGAAATTATTTTTCCATCTAGGCGGAGATATAACATCTTCGTTGTAAAAAATGTCTGGTACAAGGTAAGAAAAGTCTAAAAATATTGAACAATTATAATTATTTATTAACAAATAAATCGAATGCAGAAAAATTAACGAAAATCAGTGGAGACATAATGAAGAATAGTTGTTAATTAAATAATACTTGAATTAAATTAATATATATAATAATATAATCTTCGTGTTTTGTTATTTAGGAAACGGGTATAGAAAAGCCCCTGAAATTAATTCAGCACCATGGAAGAGCCCTGTAATTTAAAAACAATAATCAACAAGCCTTAACTAACTCGGCAGCAATGGGCACCAGCCCGAACTTGGTGCCTGCCACATAGAGGTCCGCAGCATCAAGGGTAATCATGTCCGCATAGCCCTGACTGATGTAGCGCATACAGCTGATAGTGGACCCGCCAAGAATGCAGTTGAAGCCCGGCTTAATTTTCTTGGCATCGAGGGCGCTCTTCATCTTCTGACACTTGCGCATCTCGTCCTGGCTGATCACGCACCAGCGCACGTCCGCTATCGGGCATGTGTTCAGCTTATCGATCTTTTGCACAAATTGCGGCTCTGGGGAGGGGGAAGGCGGGTTGAGGTTTATTACTCTGTATGAGGGCGGGCATGGCTCCCTTAATTGATGATTGAAAATTTTCTGAAACTATTCTATAAATGATTTTTTGATCACCGTTTACGAAACATCGTTATCATCAATACACTATAATTTCACCGTATATAGATATTTTCCTTAAGCAAGGCTTTCCAAAAACCAGAAATTTGCTTCTGTAAAATTTTATAAATGTGTGGAGTTGTACTTCTGGCATATGTTTTTACATAAGAATAAAAGTTTATATGCTTTTTGATAGAGACAACATTTTTAAAATATCTAAAAAAGGCTATTTTTAGCTAATTTTGAGTTACTAAGTTCTCCAGTATATTCTTCAAAACATTATATAGACTCGAAAGTATATTAAGCATTACGTATAAGTACTGAAGCATTGAGAAAGAAGCCTTAGTAGACTTTGAGTAGCCTGGGTTAAAAAACACTATAATGAAGATCTCACCGGCGAGTTGATAGTAAGTGCTCGACTCCTCCTCGGGTGGCGAGTAGAAGTTCTGGGTGGTGTCGGAGAACATGAGATGGCGCGAAGGTGACTTCTGATTTTCGTTCCCCAACTGGATGCCGGTAATGTTGCTGGAGAACAGGTTGAATCCGGTGAAGGAGGTGCCGCCCTGAGAGGTGGATGGTGATGCGGTTGACAAAAGATTAACAAGAGAGGCAGATGACGTGGGCAAGTTGGAATTTCCCTCTTGCAAAATACACGAATAACCACGTACATCGCCCAACAATGTTAAAAGTATAAATTCAAGCAAGTCTTGTAACTAAATTGTACAATTTCATGGAATAATTGATAAATTACTTGGTTAATAGCCAACATTTTCTTCAGTTTCTTAAATATATGTTTATATTGCTTTCTCAGTATTATTGCGTCGATCTGGTGTAGTGGGCCATGATAAGCGATGATGTCTGTGACTGGTGCAATGCACTGAGTGAACGGGTTGTATGTTGATTTGTGTCCTTGTACACATAATGTCATTACCTGGTGTCTTATGGTCAGAAAATAACGAAATCAAATCAGTGTTGTAGAATATGTAGGAGAATATTATGGCGTACTGTGTCGAACGCGACGCTAAAATCCAAGAAAATGACACATAAATTATATAATAATGCCCTTCGTTTTGAGCCCGCTTGTAGATCGTTCGTTATATAGCAGACATAGGGCAGTCTCAGTAGAGTGATGAGATCTGTAGTCTGATTGAAATTCTAGGAATAAAGAATTTGACGACAGGAATTCTCGATCGTCTGCACAGCAACAACTCTTTCTACAAGTTTAGACAGAAATGATAAACCAGATAGAGGTCAGCAATTGCTAACAACTTCTTTGTTGAGACCAGACTATTTTAGAATAGGCGTAGGTCCGTTTTAGAGACATTGGGAGAGTCGTTGCTGTAAAGGAAGAATTTATAATCCGGAAATATAACGGTGCGAAAACATCGCTTAGCTGTTTAATCAGCTACGCAGGAACGGAATCAAGGCTACATGACTTAGGTTTAGATATACTAAACAAGCAAATACTTTCGTTAATGGTAATTGTTGTAAAATTTTCAAATTTGTTTTCACAAAATTCAGAATCAAATTTAGCGCTCGAATTCTCGCAATTTTTGAAATGAAACAATTTATTTGCGCACATGGCTGACAATTCATAGTTTGGTAACATTATTGGTGATTGTAGTTTCTGACAAGTTCTAATGCTTATTTTATAATGGGGATCGTTTCAGAAAGCTTAGGCATAATACATTAAATATGTTATCGATATAATTGATAAAATAAAAACTTCCAGAATAATATTAATAGTGAATAAATAGCAGAGATAAAGTCACAAAAAAGGAATTTGAAAATAATACTAAAAAAGTACAACATCATTGATTAAAACGATGATTAATTAAATGATGATTAAATTAAAATTTAATGATTGATTAAAAACAATCAAAACAACATTGTATGTAAAACAACCATATTTCAAACTCTATAAAAATTGAACAAATTCATCTATTATATGCAAATTCCGACACTATATAAAAAGTAAATGTAAGTTTATAAAGTCCAAAATACTTTGAACCAATGAAAAATTGTTTTTCGAAATTGAAAATATAGGTTGCTACTAATATTTTTCAAATTGTTTACATACTTACAAGTTGTTCTAAAATATATATGTATTGTATGGAAAACGACTGTTATATATGCAATGTATTATCTAGCAAAATAATGTTCAGTTGTTAATGAGCCCAGAAGAATCTCCAGGCCACTGATTGTATAGTGTCAAACGGTCAATAATTTGAAAAACTATAAATAATATCACAACAAAATAAAAATGTTGGATACTTTTTAATAAGTGAAGCAACAATATCATGTTTAGATTTCTGTTTACTTTAAACCGATTGTTATTATTATAATTGAAAGATCCTATCATATTGTAACACATATCGGGTATATTTTAATGTAGAGAACTACAATTGTATAAGGCAGAAACCCTATAACATTTAATATTTGAAAATGTGAAAAAAACTTTAGACCAACTACTTATTACCAATTCGAAGAGAAAAAAACAAAAAAAATTAGCATAGTTTATTAAATGTATAATTTTTTTGTTTAAATCAACGAAATAAAAAATGGCGACTACCAGTGGCGTGAAGAACTTGATTAGATCAGCAAAGAAGGCTCGATAGAACGTGATTTTAACGGAGGGAGTGGTGAGATAGGCCATGATCACGTTCGACTGGATCTTGCCCCAGGAGCAGCCCGTCGTCTTATTGACGTCCGAAGGGATCTGGGCTCGGTAAGTGCCGCTGACAGAGGGGAGCAGATAAGATAGGGGGGTTCACTAGCTAGTGTTGCCATAATTAATACAGGATTGTTACAACATGGTTGTTTTCGAAGCTCTTCACAATTTAGGCTTAATTTATATTTACACAACAAATAAAATGGCAATTTAGTCTACAAAAACAATTACAAGTTTGTACAGATTATAAACGAGAAGTATTTGCTCAATAATAATTCAATAATCTTTTGCGACTAGAATTTCAGAGAAATGTTATATATAATTGTGAAGGTTGTTTTTAATAAAACAGATTGTTTATAAGAAAAACAAGAAAGCTGATAAGAAAATCATTATACAAATAGCAATCCATTTGTCAGAAAGTATTTTTTACCTCTATTTACTCCTTGTTTCAATCATTATAATCATGGATAATATATATATTTGCATCGATATATTATGTAACGCATTCTGAACTTTTAGATTAATTACACAATTCGCCAGTATGTTGCCGAAAGGGTGTAAGTGAAATATATTAATATTTTAATATTTCAATAGGAAATAGAGATATAATAACTTACTCCCTTTGGAAAATTACCAGCGAATCGTTACGCTTTTGTCTCATTGCAGGTTTATGTGCTACTTACCTAGTTACTGTCAATGTTTATTTTCTCATTTAAATTATATCAATCTTATCTGGTACTACATTATAGTGAATAGTAATTTGTTCTTTTATATAAAAAAATTCTTTTATATGTTTTTTCTGCAATAAATTAAGCGAACTACAAAATTCGACTCGCTTTATGTAATAAGTTCAGATAACGCATAACATTTTCCTGTAATATATGCACTATCGCACGAAAATAGTTCAGATATTGCTAAATATCGTGACAGACAGACAATGAAGGCGCCAACACTCACTCGACCTGCACAGTGGGACAGAACAGTTCATACTCTCCCACTGGAAAATCCCCATCGGCGGCGGCCAACTCGATCTCCCCACTTCGCACAAACGCCATCGTGGGCAACTTTGCCACCTTCGCCGCCCCCGCCGCCGACCGAGGCCCATGGAGGCACCGGAGGGCCCCCTGACTCCAGGCGTAGGCGTCCCTGTAGGAGCAGAAGATCCGCGAGTCCGATTGGGAGGCGCAGCGTTTGCAGAGGCCATCCGTGTTGTCCCCGAATATGTTGAAAGGCTCCTCCAGGGCGCCGGGGGCGCAGGAGATGTCGAAGAAGTCAGTGATGGTCTCCACGAGGCTGTTGCACTGGGTGATAGGGATCACCTGGTCCGCGATCATCTGGCTAATGGGGGTTATCCAACCCTCTGCGGTTCCCACGCCTGAGCGGGGAGGGGATCACAGTGCGATGTCATACGTGTGGTGTGAACCTATATTCCATCAGGGTTATAGTATAATCGTTTTCGGTGAAGCATAAATACTAAATTTGTCAATAAACAGTTTTTTTAAACAACTTTACATTTCCTGTTTATCTACATATTTCTAAAACTAAATATAAAAAAATTAAATAGATATAAAAATATAAACAGCAAAAGTATGGATGGAACTTAAAAAATAAATATAATTATAAATATATTACAATATAAATAATTGTACAATTATATGAAATCTTATCAGACAATATTATTGTTATTTTTCGTATTTCTTTAATATTTACCAGTATGCCTATGTATTCGGCAATCTTAACTACAAATGTATATTATTTAACAAAGTAAAGTAATAAACGTTGATAGTTACAAACCTGTAATAAATATAGGCAAAAAAGCACAAAGCAGACACAACATTCTCTCACCAGAAAGGCAGACCTGTCGCCCCTTGAGATTTGTCGGCCCAATGGGCTCCCCACGAGGCACCACAATAAAGGACTCATGATGCACATTGCGTAGTCCCTGCAGGTTACTCGTGGCATAGTTTTCCACAGTAACGGGCCGAAGGGCATACTGCAGGGAACCGTAGTAGGCCAGCCCCATGTCCATCGACATCAGGTCCGCTTTTTGCATGTAGATCAGCTCCATGCAGCCGAACACCCCATTGCCGTTGACACACTCGAGGTCGTACTTGAGAACGAGGGGTGTGGATGCGATTTTAGAGCTGACTTCATTGCATTTGGTCAGCTCGGCGTCGCTGATTGCACACCATTGAATTTTTGCTGTAATTATTGAAAATGGATTTAAACAAAATGTACAATAGACATCCACTCATAAGGTATTTTCTGCAATGCTGTGTCTTATGTTATATAAATTTACACGATTTGTGAAGGTCCCATCTTATTAAAAGGTAAAACAAACAATGATGACTGGTCGAATGTCATTCCACATAAATGGCAATTGAAAGAATCGCATTCCATAACATTCCATAAAAAGGCTTTTCATAACAATGGTGTTTCATAGAATGGAAATTAAAAAGCCCACAATGCAAGCATCAGTTTTTAGAATTGCAACTACATAAAATTACATTTTAAATAATGATAATTGAATGTGATAATTGATTTTTTTTATAGAATTTGCATTTAATTAAAGAGCAAAAAATTAAATGTATGAAAATGTAACATGTAAATAATTCATGTAATGAAACAGTAAACACATTCGAAAAATCAGTTCTACCAATTATCTTTTGATAATGTTGCATTCAAAAATCTATGTAAAATAATAATTATTTACTAAAACAAGTATAATGTACTTAATTGAAAAATATTGAACATATCATGTCCATTTTAGTCAACCAATACAAAAAATATAGATTTACACAAAAAATAATGTATAAAATGTAAACAAAATGAACACAGCATCGGTCAACAAATGGTAGTAATGGTTTCTATGAAATGAGTTATTATAAAAGGATAAATTAGCTGAATTTATGTAATTGGTACAGCTCAATAATTTTCCAATTAACATATTATTCTTAATGTTAGAAAAATGATCTGGAAATGTTATTTTGAACTTTAAAAATAAATATAATAAAAAAAAACAGTTATAGAAAAGTTAAATACATAATCAAGCATTACACAATTGTAGCAATAATTTAAAGAAAAGGTTATTATACTTTTAAAATATAATTTATTATTGCCATCATAATATTAAACAGAATATAAATTTATAGACAGATCAAGCAATAAATATATATATAGGATTTTAAACAGAAGCAATGGTAGCACACAATTTATATATAGGAAGAATGGCAACAAAACTAATAAAGAAAGAAGGTCTAATGATGGCAAACAAAGTCATTCCATATAATTAAACTATGTATAAATACAAACCTTCACCAACTAAATGTAAATAAAAGGAAGTTAGAATTAGATACTTAAGTACAATAAAATAAAGAAAATACATATTTTGAGAATGACAACAAAAATAGAAATGGTATAAATATTTAAAAAGTAATTAAAATTAAAAATAAAATAATTATTTTAAATAATTTTTTTATCTTTAATTATATCCAATTTTGAATTGCTTTGTATCTCTTTTAGAGCTCTATTCAATGCATATTGTGATGAGTGCATCGTTCCAATTGAAAGAAATTCACAATTTTTTCCTCTATTGCTAGGATAAAAATTACGAAGTAAATCATTTAATTTTTCTTTTGTACATGATTTTATATAAATGTTGTATTTTTTGAATTGGACAAATTGCAATAATCGTTTTAGAGAAGTTTTGTCGTTCTTTTTCATGTTTTTAGAATATCTATGTTTAAAACGTCTTTTAGTTGATCTTCACTTACATGTACAAAAGCCATAGCGAAAATGAATTAACTGACATGTACAAATGAAATATATTTAAATTAATTAATTTTGTTCAAATTTTAATATTTAAGCTTCATAATTTATTATAAATCAATTTAATTTAAAACTGCTGACAATATCATTGCATCAACATACTCGATTATTGGCAAAAATTGAGCCTGCCTTCAGCAGACTCAATTTTTCCCAATAATAGAGTATGCTAATACAACTGTATAGAGTTAGATATCTGTTAGTCACAGAAAACAATAAACAGCTTGAGAAACCTTTATTTGGATAGAAAATTGAACTT
>JAUZND010011775.1:10051-28697 GCA_034780555.1 Coelogynopora nodosa | reverse complement strand
CGCGTGGAAAGCGATTTTTCAGTGATGCACATGGAAAGGGACGAGAACCGATCATCGCTCACTAACCTTTGCCTTGAGGGGCTTCTCCACTCAAGACAAATTGTAAAATATAAATGATTTTTTTATATACAAAAATTAAAAATATGATTACTAAATATTGGATTTTTAGAAATTTTAATTTTTTCTTTGGTCCCCCCCTTATCAATTTTTTTGTCCTATATTAGCTAATATAGGGAAAATTGAAAATTTCCTATATTAGAGAGGCCTGCAAATAATACACAATTACCAGAACCGTATGCCAAAACAAATGCAGTAGATTCAAACAAAGAGGGAAAGATTATAATATTTTCCACGCCGTCAATGACTGTTCCATTATTGAAGCAATTGGACTGGTCAAAATTGATTTTTGGTATATAACGTCCAACACGTTTTTTCCTAAAAAAATTTTAATTGTATAAATAAAAGACTATATAAAATTACACATCATCTGGTGTTAGTTCAAATTTACTGTTCCCTTTCAAAAGGTCTTTGTACATGTGATATATTTTACCATTGTCAGTAACAACTAAATTGGTTAATTAAATTATAAATCTTGTCCTAAGAACAATGTCCTTGTTATAAATTTAAAATAAATATAATTACAGAAAATTAATTTTGCTGTCAATCCCAGTCTTGTCGCGGTAATGTGTAATTTTTTGACATTCTCGGATAAAGCAAATGTTTTGGTTAAAAATTCGACCGAAACATGGTCATGTGAACTAAATATGTCATCTTCTTCAGTAACTGAATCCTGAGCAAGGTTCGTTTCTTCAAACATGTCTGTTACGGTCAAGTATTGTTTGTTTTCTTTCAAATTGTAGAGAGTATACTAAAATGTTATTAAGTAAAGAATATTAATCCCCATCAGTTGGTCGTACATTTTTTTACCGTATATTTATAATTTATAATTCCACACAAAAAGTAGGACAATTGATTTTAATATACACGTGTAATTTAGTAATTACTCGATGTAATAAAAATTACAAATTAAATTGCAAGTACCTCGAATCAGAATCTTGTAAAGAACGCCTAGTGAGCATATGTGTATGGCATGGTCAAGAACGAAGAAATATACTTAATCCGACAACGCATACCAACTGGTAAGACACAAAAGAAAAATAAGCGTAGGTGATGTCATCGTCAGTAACTTCAACCGCAAAGAAAACCAGATATTAAACAATGGTTTTTTAAAAATGAATGAAATTATTAGAAATGACAGGGATAAATCTAAACTGACGGGCAGTGCATTCACGAGTGTCCACCTTTGCGAGGCACCCGGTGTCTTCGTAACTGCCGTCGAGTATAATAAATTGCAATACCGGTCCCACTCACTTCGGAATGTTGATGGATCATACGTCAAATATAGTGGTTTATAAGGGGGATGCTGGCCGTCAATAAAATAGAGAACGGGGACAAGTCAAATGACTAGAGTGGGTCGATTTTAGTCTTTTTTTTAATTTTACAAATCGCACCGTTCCGGTTTTTTCAAAAATTTAGAAATGATGATTTTTTAAAAAATTAAACCGATAGCTTAAAAACTCGCTTGCCGAAACGATGTTAAAGATTCAAAATAAAACGTGCCTCTAAAGTGTTTGACTTTTTAGGAAGTTCAATAATAATATATTAATCATAAACAGGCCTGTAAAAAATGGGTAACAATCTAAGGTGTTGAAAATTCCTTTATAGCAATAAAAAAAAGCTCAATAAAGGAATTGTCGTTGAAATGATAACTCTGTTGTTACGATTATTAGCAATACTCACATTGTTGACCCTCTAAAAAAGGTCAAAAAATGGAAAAAATCTGATTCTAATTACGTGACCAACCTTAAATTCTAAGTCAGTATAATCGATGTATGGGAGGAGTAGATTTATTTGATAGAGCGTTATCAGACTACAGGCACTACTCTTTCAACAGACTGGGAGTGAGACGGAAGATCAGCTACAAATATTAGATTAATGACTAATGAAGCGATTAGCGACAGCCGTGATTCAATCGTGGTAATTTTGGTCAATAACACATGCGATAATACGGAAAAATTACACCTCATTTTCATCAAAATGAATTACCGTTTAGGGCTGTTTTTAAAAATAGGATGATAGAACGAGTGGGCCACGTAGTATCGCAGGTACCATTGTCAAAGTGTGTGCTAGTGATAATTATGATGAGGCGGTTAAATTTATATGAATAGTTCCCATTGCAAGAAATTCCAAATGATCAAAGAATTTTGTTTCAAATTGAATATATCGAGGAGATCCATTGAAGGTCTGTGGTGTCGTTCAACAATTAGACCACTAAACCACGCACGATGGCTGACATTATCAACAAGAATGTTATGTCTGTACACTTTGAAAACAACACCATCCATAGCTCTTCAAAAAATCGTAAAGTACATCGTGAAATCTATGCACCTTCGTGCTTCGATATAAAGGCTTCATCACATATTAAAGACTCGCCAATTATATACAGAGAGTTAGCACCGATACAGCCGACTCTGATGAGTCAGTGATGACCTTACTATTTCTAATATCAATTGAAACGCTCTTACCTGATACGACCTTATAAATAAAGAAGAATTCAACATAGAACCTATCTACGGAGTCATTGAAGAGGCATATGAAAAGAAATACAAATCTCATATCTGTAGCTGATCTACCGTCACACTCCCAGTCTGTTGAAAGGGCAGTAAAGATGGTTAGGGAAGCTTCTAAGGTGGTGTACCCGTTTGAAAAAAGACACCAAGTAATAATCGCTAAATTAAAAAGCCGTTAAACTAGATCAAATTTTGAATCTAAACTTAAGTACACTAACAATTTGACATTATTTTTAAATAATATTTTTTTAGTTATATAATTAGCCAATGAACACAAATAAATTAATAAACGTTATTCTACGGGTTTTTTATCTATGTGACATGTTAGCTTGATTTTACATGTTGAAACATGTTGGTCCAATCACTAGAATTTTCAAAATTTAAAATCAATTAACAGAAACTACACAAAATCATAAATGTAAATATACGGATAAAATTGAAAGAAGCAGGAAGCAATTCAATTCAAATAATCAGACCAAGACTAAAACACGCACAGGAAAAAACTGAGTTGAATGTGTTATTATCAAAAAATGAACGATCATTAGATTTTGAGAAAAGCTGTGACAAACACACACACACATACGGACGAAAATTGATCTAGAATTTTATATATTAGATTAAGCACTTTCAGATTTTTGGTGTTTGATTTATAGAAATGCATTAAAGATGGTATAATTTGTATATAATTAAAAATGTAAAAAACTTACCACTATAAAATTATCCACAACTATACAATCTGCCAAATACACACTATACCCATTATGCTGAGACTGATACAAAACCTTACCTCCTACTCCATCAACTACATTCACAACGACATTTGAAACATCATCTGGCACATCAACTACCGTAAAAACTACAATAATATTATTATTGATATATTTCATCGTAAGACTTCTATCTGCATTAATAATGGCTCTGGAATCTAGAGCATCTAATTTAGAAGAAAATGTGTGCGTAATCTTTTCATTTCCCGATCCAAAATTTAAATTCCAAGTAGGCACCAATTTCTCAACTCTTCTTTCTTCGTCATAAACAATCTTATATCCAGTAATTTCTCCACTTTCCTTTTCAATAAAGGTGTAAAAAGGTTTGTCAACATGTTTAACATATTTGACGGGGGAATGAACATTTTTATCAGAATCTATACACAAAAAGGGGTGATACATTCCATTTTGTGGAACCTTATTTCCAAAAGAATTGAAATAGAAAATAGGGATAATTTGAATAATTTTACTTGTAGACTTTATTGGAGACAAGTATACAACACTCTTGTCTTTTAAATTTATCAAAAACGACTTTATAATATGTTTGTCGTGTAATAATATGGTACAGTGTTCATCCTGTTGGTTGTTTGAATTATCAGCTTCCATTTTTGTAAAATCAGACAACTTTTTAGGTCCCGAGTAATCAGAATCGCATAAAATGGCCAATTTCGAGTTTTTATGGTAATTAAATCCTTCAAGGGGCAATTTCCATAAAGAATTTCCACTAGTCTTGTCCAACAGTACAATCAATCCTTGTTTGCTCACAAATAAAATGTTTAAACCATCAATATAATACTCGGGGATAATGTCAATTTTGTAATTAAAAAATTTTTCAAGATAATGTCTAAACTGGATAATGGCAGAGTTTATAATCAAGTTTGAATAATGTTTGGCAGTTTCCAAATTAAAAATTTCAGATTCTTGCACATTTGACTCTATGTTGACCATACGTGAGTTTAAAACGTTTGAAAAGCTCTCATCTCTTTCCCATAAAACCTTCTTGTCTACAATATATTTTACGTCCAAGTTTTTAGAGTATATCAACTGAGCTTTTGTCACGGGGTTTTCAAAAATTACATCTTGTACCAACAACTTCAACAAAACAAATGTATCATCTCTTAAAGGTCCATATCTTGCCGTCGCGTGATGAGACTCATTTATTAAAACTTGTAAAATTGTTTTGGAAACAATGTTAAACTCAATAACGTCCATTTTTTCAAAAGTTACCATTTTTTTCTCTGATACAAATGTATTATCGCTCATGTTGTCGATTTTATAAATTGAAATTTTCCCATCATGAAGAATGCAAAAGCACGTGTCAAATTTAATTTCGCACATTTGAGCGTTTTTAATAATCATTGACTTCATGTTGGACTCGGCAGATCCATAAATGACATTTATTTTATTTTCATTACCTTCTTCTAAATTGAGTCCGTACAGTTTATTGTTAAACCAGTGTAATTGATACACGACTGGAAAAGCCGAGAAAAGGTGGAAATTGCCCGAGTTTAAATCAAATTGGTAGACACTTTTATCCGAGTAAATAAATAATGACTCAATGTCATTTTTTACAAATGTAGAGGTGCAATTTCCATCCTTTTTTAAAACATCCGGTAAATTTATAGTTTTGACAATGCTCCCGTTTACCGCAGAAAAACATTCTACGCGATTACAGTCCAAAAGAAGACAAATTTTCGACTCATCTTTGACAAAAATGTCGTTTATTTCAGTGTCTTGATCGATACGTTTCCGCCATATAATTTTATCCGCCGTTTCAGAAAAAGACACTAGATATTTTGATCTCGTTTGGACAAACTGTTTATTTTCAATATAGACTGTTTTATGAGGAACTCCTACTTTTAATTTGTGCCATTCCGGAAATAAAACACTTTGAGTGGTTGAAAATTGAAAAACAAAGTAGATGAGAGATAAAATAGCAAATAAATGCATCTCACGAGATTAATGCAAATTTGTTAAAAAATTTACCGTAATAAATTTTAAATTCAATTTTTGTACATTTTTATCTTGTATTGAACATGAATTGCACTTTATTTATTCAAATTTTGTTTCTAGAATCTAGATTGTATGATAATAAAGTTTTATTGATCAATTTGATTTAATGTTTTTGCACGCAAAAGTTTTGCCATAAATTTTTTATCATGGCAATATTTTAAACGTTTTTAATTGATTTGGTCTGTTGATGTAATTATTTATTGCACTTAATATTGATCATCTTTATTTTAGGAAAAATACCACTATTTTTAATCGAAAATCTGACATTTCTAAAGAAGCAAATGTTTCAAACATGAAAATACAAGAAAAAAGAAAAAAACACAAATCCCTTTTATGGATCATTGTTCAGCTCGTATCCTTGTACATTTTACAAGGACTACCGCTAGGATTGTTGAGTGCGATTCAAGCAATTTTGCAGGAACGAAATTGCAGCCTTGCTGATCAAGGAATGCTTTCCATGGCATTGTGGCCTTTTAGTTTGAAGCTTTTGTGGGCTCCGTTGGTGGATGGAATGAAATTTCCGTTTATGGGCCGACGTAAGAGGTTTTTATTTTTAAATTTTAATTTAAAAGTTTTCTTTTAGTTGGCTTGTTCCTAGTCAGTATGCGATTGGAATTTTTCTCCTTTATATGGCGGTCAATGTTGAAAATTTGCTGGGTAGTGATTTAAAACATTTCAACGGTCATATTTATGAAATATCTTTCCTATTTTTCATTTTCGTGTTTCTTGCGGCCACTCAAGATGTGGCTTTGGACGGATGGGCTCTTACAATGTTGCCAGAGTAATGATAGTTGATTTAATTTAAATTATCGCAGGGGAGAAAAAAATTTTAATTTAAAAAAATTTAAAGCTTCATTTTGAAGTACGATTTGTAAAATCTAATATGCTATTGTTTTAAAAAACACCTTTTAGAAAAAAACTGGGTTGGGCTTCCGTGTGTAATGGATTAGGCCAAATTTTAGGCATTTTTCTTTCTTCTAATCTCCTTCTTTTGTTAATTTCCAAAGACGTCGCCATATATGTTAAAAACTTGTTAAATATGGAAATGGATATATCTTCTCAAGCGTCTTTCTTCACCTTAAAACGTAATAAATGTTAGATAATTCAATTAATTGGTAAAGATTTATAATTTTTAGAATGTTTGTATCTTATAAGTTTTGTATTTATCGTTACTACTACAATAGTCTTAATCTTCAAAACAGAGAGAGAAGTGGTCAATAAAGTTTCCATTAAAGCCGTGTATATTGAAGTGTTACTTCTTTTTAAGCATAAGCCTATATTAGAACTTATACAAGTTCATTTGTTATCAAAGGTTGTGTATATATTTTATAATTTATTTCTAATAATAATTATAGATTGCCTTTGTCGCAACCGAACACATTGCCATTCTTAGGTTGATTAGTGCTGGAATCAAACCAGAAATATATGCTAGTATTACTGCACCGCTCGTTATTGTTGATATAATTTCTTCTCTTAGTATGGGTAAGTACGCCTCTAAAGTTTCTCATAAACCACTTGTTTTGATGGCTAGAGTGATGGGGCTAAGGGCTGTATTTGCCGTTATTCTTGCAACGATTGTTCATTATATATGTGAACATTTAAAACAACTTGGAGAGATTAATACGGTTCAACACATTCCAACATACATTTTTGTTATAATCTTACTTTTATCGCTTGTAACAAACATGTTGGGGAAAATTTGTTTTCTTTCTACAATGTCTTTCCATGCTCAAATAAGCGACCCTCTTATTGGTGGATCATTTATGACATTGACAAATGTTGCATCAAATATAGGATCCATGTGGGTTGTTAGTTTAAGTTTGTGGTTAAATGAATGGGCGACGTTTGAAACATGTGAGCAAGTTTGTACTGAAAAGGTAATTTATTATGTTTTGAATTTGTATTTATAATAATTTTATTAGAGATATTAACCTTTTTAAAAACGTTTTTTTACATTTTTCAGTAGTTATTACACATTTTAAATGGGCTCTCAGAATTTACGTAAAATTAATTTCAAACTTTAATCGCATTTTTCGACCTCTGGACATGCGTAATTAAAAAAAGTTCAATTGGAACATGAAATTGATTTTTCACGAGTAATAAAACTAGCCTAATATTGTTCATATCGAAAAAATGTCAACATAGAGAGCTTCTAAACAGTTCACTTTTTTAGATGAATTTTGAATAAAGATTACATTTTGGAAGCTAATGCTTCATTTATAAGCTGTTCTGGTTAGACTATTTTAAACTTTTTAAAAACGAATTTTTACATTTTTCAGTATTTATTATTTTGACCTAACTCAACTTGTATAAATTTAGGGCAATTGTTTTAAAGAATGCAAAATATCCGGAGATTCTTACTATATGATTTCTATAATTTCTTTTTTTGTTGGATCAGTCATACTTGGCATGTTGTACAAGAAAATTAAAAGATTACAAGAATACCCCAAACACACGTGGTCTCCAAGACTAGTAAAAAACGAAACGGAAATTTTTATCAAAAAAAATTAATTGTTTTTGAAACTATTTCATATTGTTATTTAAATATTTTTACAAATGTTAAAGTTTACATTAATATATATAACGGGGGTTTTTTACTACTTGGCATCTATTAATCTCATACTTTTTAATCAATCGAGGTGACCAATATTTGATAGGCATTTGCTGTAATTTATAAACAGTTTCTCGTATCAATATAAAAAATGAAAGTCCGATAAAAAAGCAAAATAAAGAAAATGGAAAATAACCATCGTTTATCAAGTGGCAGTATTCATTGTCGTTGTTACTCTACAAAAGGTTGAAAATAAATTAAATTTCATATATAAAAATGTTTACGTAATACTTGCAACTTTTAACAGAAATCCACGTCACTAGATAAATGGAAGCAGTGCATAAACAGGTAGTTCCACAATTGTAGGCAGTTTCAATCATATTGAGAGTCGTTGCCCCTATTAAAGGATCACATATTGTGTTGTTGAAGGCTGTAAATGAAATGTATGTGGCTTGTTCAAAAACGGACGTGACTAGTGTCATTAAAACAACAACTACATATACAAAAATGGGGCACTCAAAATTAATCATTTCATAAGGGTTTAAATTTTCTCGTCTACTAGTTTCCCACATTTCATTGGTTATGGCATTGTCTTTAATGGCACTCAAATGGGAGCAAATTACACTAATGGCGTATGCAAATAGTATTGATACGAAAGACCGGACAATGATGGTTTTGTAAAAGAGAGTCAAGTTTCTAGTTTTTTTTAAAGACACATATTTACCAATGAAGGGAGCGACAATGAGGTTGACGATTATCAATGGCATTGTTACAATGGCGTAGACGTCAACCTTCATCCCGTGATGTATAAGGCGTAAAATTCCAATGTATTCGGCAGCAATGTAAGGTAACTAAATACATTTACATCTAAAGTTGTTTTTTTTTAGTAATATATTATACTTTGATGACCAAGTGAAGTAACAAGAGTTTAATCATGGGAGAATGGCGAATCAAGAGTAGAAACTCTTTATATGCGTCCAGGGGTGATATTTCTTGATCGCAGTCTTTTGCACTCTTAAAAAACGTCAATACGATGGTGATGAGAATTATGACAATTCCTAAGATGAGCAGGTAATTTTTGAGAGAAATGTAAGGCTCGTTTACGTCATATTGTTGGTTGTAAAATAGTCTATATAGATGGGATATTAATTTAGTGGAAGTTGCAAGTTGTAGGAGATTAAAGCTGATGAAAAAACCCAACAAATTACCAATGTTGTAGCACATTGATCCCCACGTGACTTTATCTCTGTATAAAATTTATATGGGTAATTGCACGTCAAAGCGACTAATTTTTATCAAATTTGTAACTCGACCTTTTTTATTCATACAATATAATCATAATTAGGTACACCACATTTCATGAAAATCAAAGATGGTCGAGTTACGGGTATTTGTAGTTTTGACGTGGAATTACCCATTATATTAAATTGGATTTTTTATTATTTTAATACCTTGGTAAGATGGTAATGGCCCAACCATCAATACAGGTTTGAAGAGAAGTAGACATCACTACTAGGACTAGAAAAATAAACACGCAAAGGCCAAGATATCCGTCGTAAACGTTCTTGTCCTTTCCAATTATTAAATTGGAACATAGAGCCAGTATTAGAATAAATATGCCTATAATGTACTGAGTACTAACCATCCAACTAATTAAAAAATGTTTACAATTTCAATAATTAAGTTATTTTTTATTTTTATTTTTATTTTTCAAAAATACCTTTTTCGTCTTGTAAACCAAGGTAGCTTCAAACTGTCAATGAGTGGACACCACAAAATGGACACAGAATGTGGTATGGTTGTGAGATTAAGTGACCCGATACTGTGAAGTGGAATGTTGAGATTTTGGAAAATTATTACAAACGATTTGATGAGTCCGTCAGGTATAGCTCCTATAGTGTATAGTAAAATTAGCAGGGCAAAACTCTTTGCTAGTTCAAAACTGGACGCTTCTTTTTTTGTTGGTACAATTTTCATTTCATTATCGAAAACTCCAGTGTCAATGATATTTTCACTGTCTGTTGTGGAGTTTTTTAATTTTTTGTACATTTTACGTTTTTTAAAATAATTTTTGTAATTTTAAATATTTGTTGGTTGTAGTAGTAGTAGTAGAATAAATATATTGAATTTTCTGTTTGAGGTGGTACTTTAATTTTTTACACGTCTAGTGTTTATTTTATTTACTTTATTATTATTTGAAAGTTAATTTTTTAATAATATATTTTACATTTTTCGAAACTCGGTATGAGTCGACTATTGATTTTTAAATTTAAAGTTTTAGTTAAATATTTTACGTGGATTCTGCAAATTTCAGTTGAAAAAATTAATTATAAAAGTTGTACTCAATTGTAATAATTTATATAATTAATTATGGAAAAAATAGGCATTTTAAAATATTTTTATAAAAACGTAGATACTTGACATTCCGTTGAAGCAGAAAGCCGAGTAGTTTAGCTTGGTTCAAGATTTTGTGAAAATTACATGTCGAATCGACTCTTGATTTAAATAAAATCTAAACCAGGGAATCCTTGCAGGGATTGGTAACGTTATTAACCCGAAATTTAAAAATTTTTTTATAAAATTGTATAATAAAATTTAATCTTAGCATCATAATTTTTTTCAATGTATCGGTAGAGGGCCTTTCTCTGTTGTCTGATCAATTATCAGTGATAATATAAATTTTAACCCAGATAAAGCATACTCTACCGATGCGTGACCAGTTTATATAATTCATGTGGATTAGGAAATTCACTTACAAACTTGGTAAGTAATCTTAGAATCAGAACCTACCTTATTACCAAGTTAGTAATAATTTTTAAATATTTCTATTATTCATTACACAGACGAACAATTTTTATATTTTTCACTACATTCTAATAGAAGGAGAAAAAAATCCTGAATTAAATGATACTTATTTGGCATTACAAAAATTCAGGCGTTTCATAACAACGTAGATTAAAATTGATAGTTTTTTACGTAAAATCAAGAAAAAACAGTATTTTTGCTGTATATAAGTTGTTTAATACATTATATTAAAATATTAATTTCATATTTCAAATTTTAATCAAGAAAAAAAATCTTAAGGGACACCCTTAAAATATATACCCATTTTTTAAATTTCCGACATTCTGTAAAACTAAAACGTCATTGTATCTGGTCAAATTCACTGATCACAAAACGGTTTACATGATACATCAAAAGTCCGCAGTTTCGTAGAACTAGAACTTTAAATTAAAATATTTGAGAAAATATATAAATTAATTTTATTTAGAGATTATTAATTTTAAACAGATATTCCCCTATCATATTTTGAAATTTATTCTACATTTTTATCAACTAATATCTCATTTTCCGAGTACTTGGAAAGTCGAGGGGACCATTCTGAACGTGGTAGATTTTGCATTTTTTTGGCTGCACTGTAAAAGCAAAAAATGATGGATATACCAATTACAAAAAGGGCTGCAGAAACAATAATGTACCCGTCATAAGAAATCTGACAGTACTGAAAATATAAAAAAAATTAATATTATTTTTTTAAATTAAATTATTAATAAATAATTTAATTACCTCAAAGTTGTTGAACTTTTTGCACGTTCTTTTCGTAAGTCTGAATATAACGAACAATGAAATGATTATAATCCAATTGGCTCCCAAATCTGAAGCTGTGTTGACAAGAGACATGAAACTTCCTCCTATTAAAGGGTCACTTATCTGAGAATGGAATGATATCGTGGGTATAAAAGTAACCTGTTGTGCCAACACTGTTAAGATGCCATAAAAAATCATAAACAGGTAAACATATCTTGGGGGTTTGAAGAGGCCACCAATTTCCTTGTTTATGTAAAAATTATCCAGTAAAACAGGGTCCATGTTGTTGTAAAAATCGAGTTGTGATTTTCGAATTTGAATGCACAGATAATGTACGCCAAAAGCCATAATTAACGTCAATATGGATCTAACAATTAGTACTTTTATGAGCATCATGAGGGGCTTTTTAGTAATTTGTTTGGAATATTTAGAAAAGACGAGGCAGATTAAAAAGTGAATTACCGAGAGAGGAAGGCAGAGAATTGCATACACGTCTATCAGCATGCCTGCTTCTATCAGTCGTAAAAGAGCCACTTTTTCAGCTACTATATAGGGCATCTAGTTAATTGCGAGTCATTTTTTATTACAATAAATTTATAAATACATAAAAATGTATATTTATTAAGTTACTTTTGTCAGTAGATGAAAAATGACTAGTTTTAAAATGGGCCAGTGTTTTAACAATGAAAAAAATTGGTAGTAGGTAATTTTTGGGGAAAATTTTTCTCTCACGTCTACTTCTTTTTTAAATATTAACGTCAATAGACTGATGGAAATGGTTAGACCAGCGAGAATATAAAGGTAGTCTTTTTTATGTATTTTTTTAAAAATATGTATTCTAATTATTTATAAATTACTGGGTATTGTAATGAAATAATTGTTTGGTATAATCACTGATGATGTAGCACCCGTTAAAAATTGGCGAAAGTTGGAAAAAACATTTTTGGACGTCATCAAATAGAGCATGTTGACAGCAACCAAATATCCCAAATTTTGTGCGCAAGATCTACTAATCGAAACAAGAGCCCGTCGTTCTCTAAAAAAAGAGTTTTATAAATGTTTAATAATACTAAGTTAGTGTAAATATTCAAGTCTAAAAGGTTACATTCGCAACATTGTTAGTCCCCATCCACTCAGTAGAATGTCTTGAGTGGCTCCCATGAATGCAAGTCCCAGAAAAATAAAAAGAAGGTAATAAACGTTTCCATCAAACTTGGTT
Source organism: Coelogynopora nodosa (assembly GCA_034780555.1). Lineage (NCBI taxonomy): Eukaryota > Metazoa > Platyhelminthes > Proseriata > Coelogynoporidae > Coelogynopora > Coelogynopora nodosa. Next base: position 15,929 of record JAUZND010011775.1, on the reverse strand, counting down.
TCATCTGTACCGATTATTTCGTTGTAAAAATAAGCGAGAATTATTATAAATACACCAATTAGCAGTTGGGAAGGGATGAGCCAGCTAGGTGCTCGTATAAGTAAATGTATGTTATAAATAACTTATTAAAAGTCGTGTACAAAATATAATTTCATAAATTTTAAAAATATTTCACAACACCTTTTTCTACGGCCACATTTGGGAAAACTAACACCGTCCACTAGAGGAGCCCAGAGTAATTTTAAAGTAAAGGGCCATAAAGCCATGTTAAAAAACGATTGTTTGTCGAGAGGCAAGTGTCGTTTTTGAAAAATATTGGAAAAGGCCATGAAAAGCCCCAAAGGGAAAAACTGTAGAGTATATAGTATGGTCATTTCCACGATGACTATAAACTCTTTACGGGTAATTTTATATGTCGGAAGGGACGCTATACTGCAAACCTCGAAAGATTCATGAGAATCTGTCACGTTGTCATAGTTGTAGTCATTTTCTGTGTTGTATAATTTATTTTCAACAGATTCATTATTATTGATTTTTTCGTCGAAATTCATTTTTAAAAATTGTTTAGGAATTTTAATAAGTAAATAAAATTTATGCGAATAAAGGTGCGGGAATATACAATGTATGTTATGTATAAATTTGCACATTTGGAATGATTTCATTTGTGAGATTTTTATTTGATGTTAAATAAAAAATTGTTCAAAAATATATAAATTTCTATTTAAATTTTAATAAAAATGTTTATTTTAATTAAAAATGTTTTATATTTTAATTTTGCGTGATTTTTTGATAATATATTTTATTATAAAACGACAATCCAAGTCAAAATTAAGATAAAGTAACTTTGGTTTTAATATTTTGTATTTTAAAAAAAACGTACAAAGTTTCAAGCCAATTAATATAAAATAATGCAAAAATGTGCAGCTAAATATTTTTGGAATACATTGTACACATCTTAAACTTCAATATTAGCAAATAAACTCAGGAGCATATGCTTACATTTTTTTAAATTTTGTAAATTTACTAAAATTTCACTTTATAAAGTTAATTTTTTAGTACTTTTACGATTATTATTAAATTTATCTAAACGAATTATCATACTAGACCAATATAAAAGTAAATGACTTTTGTTCCCGATGAAAATACTCAATTCTAACAATTAGAATTTTAGAACTTTAAATGGGTTAATTTTGTAACATTATTTGGTATAAATATGACACTTTTAGACGGTACTAATTAGTATTAATTGACGATTATAATTTAAAACAAATATACCATCTGGTAGATAATTTCTTGCTCTATATGCATAATTAATTTCAAAGTTTTAATTGAAAAATTTATTTGGAGGTTTTGGGAAAGAATGAACCACTGGAGCGTTTACAGTTTCTAAAAAATAACATTTTTTTAAATCAGACCCTTTGCAACTAAGAAGAATTAAAAAACTCAGGGATGGAAAAAATCTAGTTTTTTTGAGATTTCATTTAGGTTTTTAGGTTTTATTGGGTTTTTTATAGCTTGATAATTAATATTTACAGAGTAAATTTCAAGAATTAATTTTTTCATAGTTTGCTTTGCATGATTTATATTAATTAAATGTATCAAATTTAAATCGTTGCAGCGTGTTCATTAAAAAAAAATTTACTAAAAAAATCTAAAGATCGATATGTTTTTTTCATCTTGTGCCTCAGATAGTTATTCAAAAATTACATAAAAAAATATATATTTGTTTAGCTACAATTCGCATAAAGAGAAGCATTAATATTTTCTACGACCAAGTATTGGAGTATGTTTTAAATGTATTATTTTGTAATATAAAAGAGGGATTGGATGGAATAGCCAAGCATTGTTGTGGAGTATCTAAGAAAAATGCCGTTGAAAGTACAATTTATCCTTCCTCGAATATTTTGCAGGTTTGTTTTTAACTTTACTCAGTCTGAGTATTACTGACTGAGTAGTATTTTATACGCTATAAGCACGCTCGTTTGAAACACTGAACTAGACGTATGCGTCGCGTTAAAAGACGATATTAAATATGGTCGGTTGATTTCCTACACTTTTCTTAAGTGAATAAAGTCATGTTCATATTGAATTAGTGGGGTAACCATGGCAACAACATGATATCACCTACACGTGAAAGTGTAACTATGAACTGTAATCTGTAACAAATAATTTTATTGATAAGCATTTATTTATTAAAGGACTGAGATATTAACATAATTTATGCACGTCGAATAATATTTTTTTACGTTAATATATTCAATTTTGTTGAGATTAATTTTAAAAATTTTAATTTAAGCATTTAAAATCATACCGTATTTTTTCTTTTATTTAAATTATTATAAATTTAGTTACCTAAATTTGTAAAAATTTGTTTTATTAAAATTGAAGATTTGAGACAATATTTATTGAATAAAAAATACCACTTTTAGCCAACTGATTAATAATGTGGATATGTATAAAATATAAATAAAGGTGTGGTTTATCAATCAATTTTTATAATAGAAATAAACGAAGTATAAATACACAAATATTTAAGTATGTTTAATTTAAAATTCCAATGGTCCTTTTAATTTTGATGGACGCCCTCTTTTAGTAGGTACAGCAAATTGGATGTCATCGGAATTTTCACTTTCAAAACATTCAAAGTCACCACTTGAAATTACTATAAAATAAAATATATTTCTTGTATAAAGTATAAATAATGTACCTGGAGGAGTTATTTCGAGATTTAGAATACGTTTAAAAGCATCTTCCATTTCGTCCATTTTCTTATTATAAGTATTATAATTGAGGCTTGTGAGCATATTGATGTACGGGCTAAAACGTCTATTAAAGTTATTGAATTTTTGGGCAGGAGTTTTGAAGGAGGGCACAATTTTATCAGGTATAACGGCAAGTCTCGGTTCCTGAAAATTAACGTCATTCAAATTTTAATATAAATATTTCTAAACTCACGGTTATTAATGATTCATTCACAGTTTTCGTGTGTTTTATTAATGATTTAAGTTGTTGTTCTTCATTTCGAGAATTGGACAGATTGATTAATTTTTTAATTAATATAGGGACGGACGTATTATGTGACAGACATGCTTTTATTGTACCATGATATCTAAAAAAAATTTAATAGTTATTTTTTAATTATTACCTCTCTAGTTTGTTATTTGTAAAATTATTCATGTTTAAATCTTTTGAATAGAAAGGGCATATTTTTTTTTATAAGGTATCCAATTAATCCGAAAATAATCTCCAAAAGGTACGTTTTCGCATAAACATTTTTCCATGGATGTGCATAATTCTGAGGCACAGTATACATACTGTTTGGCAGACTAATGAAATATTTTAAAAATATTAAAACTAAATAATAGTAATAAATAAATAAAATTATTACCCTCATAAATGCCCTTTTATCGTGTATAGATACATGTGGAGTACAATGCAACTTGTGGTGGATTGCTTTGAGAACGTGAAAGCGACATAATATATGCCTATTAAAGGGAAATATCTGTTCAAGTGCATTTATCTCGCTAATGTCCTTGTCGGTCAGAAATACCGAATTTGGCCTGACGATATTCATCTTTTTGAAAAATTGTAGCATCTAAAAAATATATGAAAACAATAAATAAAGGATTTACTTTGCATAATATATCCGTAGTCTCCCGTACCACAAGTGCATGGAATACAACTTGGCCAGAGCCGTCTCCATCACATATCATCATAGACGCAAGAGGAAGCTTGGATTTATTTGTTTTGTATGTGGCGTCAAACAAAAACAAACCACCATGTTTTAATCCAAGTTCCATCATCTCAGGAGAGTAAAAGGCCATCACCTCCACTTCTCCATTTTCGTTTTTAGACAAAAGTACTTGCAAATTAAATTCCTTCTTTAATTTTTCTATTTCAACTACTAATGGAGCTAGACAAGAAAATAAAGAATTTAATTTTCAATAAATTACAAGCAGATTTAATTCTTGTTATCGAGCTTATGTCCATTGCCGTCAAACTGTAACCCAGTTTTTGGGTTTTTTCTAATATAAGCGACCTCTTGCCACTGACTGAACTCATCTCTTTGATGATATTATGTGCAGCCTTGGCCTTCGCTACTCTCCCATACGTCTTATATAGTTCTGCATCTATTCATGTATATTAGGTAATAAAAAAAATAAACATACTGGTATCGTGATTATGTTGATTGACAAAATTAAATTTATATTCATGACTAATGCTGCACCATTTTAAGGTGCAAACAAAAGAACACCCGGTGTTGAAACTTTTCTTGTATAGTACATTTGTAGAACTGTGCTTACATTCCCACCTAAATAATGTTCTAGATACAAAATATTATATAAAAAATACCGAATAAATAAAATTTGCGTAGAATTGGGCATTTTTTTGGACGACTTTCTTCGCATTGGGTGAAAATTAATGTCGAAAAAGTTATTTGCATACTCCACACCTTCCACAAACGTTTTAAACGACATAATTAAAATTACTAATAAATCAAATTTCAATATTTTACGTAAAAAATTTATTAAAGCGATAAATAAATCAACGTCAACTTTTTTCGCATCAATGAACAAAAAACTGGTAAGATTACAACACATCATTCTAAAATAAACTTCGTTTATTTTGGTTCACTAAAATATTTTAAAATTGTGTACAATTTCAATTTGAACTTTAACTTTGTTCAGTTAAGAAAAGTGTAGGAAATCAACTTTCCTTAAAAAATATAAAAATTTGGTAATTAGCACCAATTTTATCAATCTGACCACCATGTAAAAAAAATAGTTTAAAAATAACCTATATCACTTAGTACTAAATCATATTGTTTGTATCGTTGTCTTTTTTGTATAAATCGACTATAATATTATAATAATTATTATTAATTTTATTGTTTCTGTGAAGGGGATTTTCGCATTTTAGGTCATAATTATAGGTATTTAAAAGTTAATTTAATTTTAATAATTTAAAAAAAATATTTCATAAATTTTCTACTTTTGTTTGATAGTACTAATTTAGTGATTATAACAAATGGTTAAAGGCATACTTACAAACAAATAATCTTGAAAGGTAATTTTTTTTATAGTTCGCGATTTGAAGGGACAATTACGATACGATTAAAGTTTATTATTAAAATTGTTTATATTCAACTTAAATTATATTAATTATTCTATATTTTCTGGCAACAATGAATTCCTAGTTGCGTATAAAGGACACATAATCAAGGTCAAGCTTTATTATTTAAAAAAATACACCCACCCTACTGTACATACTGGCCTTTGTTTGATCAAGCAAAACACACTGCAGTGTGCGGGTTAGATAGATATAATGGTTACTCTAGAGTCAAAATCTTTGACTATAATCAGCTTTATCAAACGAAGGTCAGTGCAGTGTATGTAAATTTGTTAAAAATATTTCATTTTGTAAGACAGTGTATTTAATAAATTATATTTATGGATTCTTACTGTATAAATGAGTAAGTTTATCCTCTATGTCAGGTTCTATAAGGGGTGTTTTCAAATTTCTAATATAGAGCTTAAGTAGGGACGCGGTGACGGAAGATTCATAGTGTACAATGTCGGTAAAAAAGTGGATAATGTCTACATATAATAATCAATATAGCACTGATTCCAAATTAGATCGACCAGTAATTCGGCTTTTTAAAAAAAAATTATATATTTTTTTAAAAATAAATGATGATAAAAATGACACAGTTTACCATTCTACTGTTACACATATTTAAAATGATGCTAATGTCCAAGACGTTTTATTAAAATTACCACGATTTATATAATTTAAATATATGTCAAAATCGTGGTTAGATCTAATTTGGAATCAATTATAATTATAATTAATTATTAGTGTTATTTTTAAAAATAAA
>JAUZND010011764.1:0-28709 GCA_034780555.1 Coelogynopora nodosa | reverse complement strand
GGGTCATGGTCTATTTTTAGCCATGACTCATAAATCTATTTATAAGTGAGTCAGAATCGACTCTTCCTATACTACTCACTGAAAATACAAAATTATTTTGTCAGAATTAGCTTGCAATGTTGATCTTTTTTCTTGGTTAACTTTTTCGATTAAATTCCTGACTCCATTGTTTTTCATTTATTATTTTGGCTTCTTTCTAGGGAAAATAATTTTTTGGGTTATAGCCTAAGAATAGAATCAGCATTCCATCTATTGATTAAGTTAACAAAGCAGTTTTTAAAACAACTAAATACCTCACCTGCTTGAAATTAAAATGTTACGTTTTTTATTTACTACCCCTGAAAGAATGATTAATAGTTTTCTAAGTGGAAGGACTGAAAGTGTTTTTGAGATGTTTTTATTAATATAAAATAATCTAAATATGAAGTTCAACAAACAAATTCTTGTAAAAATAGTAGTATATGTTTTGTAATTTACATTTGCATAATGTATTTTCTTAGTGGTGTGAGAGGTACACATGATATGTTTAAATGTATAATTTTAATCATTTAACTTGATTTGCTAGATGACTTTGGACCGTTGTATCGACATACTAAAAATTTAATACAAAAGTTAAAATTTAATCTATTTTTTTGTATTGATATCAATAGATTGTACAGAATTATTTATTTTACATTTACATGATATAAGTTATAAATAAACAAGCAATTTCATTCTGAATGTATATTTTAAATTTAGGCGATGGCAGTTTATTAAAATACTATAATTTAAAAACGAGTAATAAGTACCAAATAATAATAATATATTTTCGCATGAAATATAAAGAAGTAACAAATTTAAATGACAAACAACATTATGTATCAAAATTATTAATAATTGTCCGCTACATTAGCGGATTATAATACTTTAAAAAATTGATTGTGAGTACTGCTCAGTACTTAGTGGAATATAATTGTAGTCTACACTTAATTGCCTTGTTTCTTGACAAAAAGGAGGCTTTTGTATATTGCGCGATATGCCCTTTAAGAATTAGTATATTGCATTTTTAAAAAGGTAGCAGCAAGGCCCATAAGGATTCAAATAAAGAAAATTTCACGAGTCAAGACCATGGTAATATAAAAATTATTATTTCTAGAGATATGTAAGATATACCTCATCGTAAGATGTATTTCCCAGATATTTCCGTAATGAACCGTTTGGTCCGTCATTGTCGGAAATCCGCAAACATGTGAGGAAAAATACAATTGATGAGTTATAAATTTAATTAGTACTTATTATCCATAAATTCAATATCACTGTAGACATTTTAAGACATAAATTTAGAATTTTTTAAAAATGGTTTTAAATGTATAGAAATTGAAGTACTCATAGTACCTCCTATATAATGTATCTATAATTATATTTACGTTGTCTGGATCAGTCCAGATTATATGATCCACTAAAATCGCATGTTTTGGTTTACAGAACACATTAAAACTTACAGATATGTAATGACGCTATAATTAATTATCAATCACATTTTGTGGCAAAATGACCTTCATTTCTCTGAATTTTGATGTATTGGTCATTTCACGTCATCAAAAATCCAATAAATACAATATCAATAGCCGATTACACAAACATTTATAAAAAATATAATGGATATGAATTTAATTTTAAACCATTAAAAAATAATTTTAAAGTCGAGTGAGCGTGCATGTGGATAAATATGAATGAAGTCTTGCATTTAAATTAAAAGGAAAGTATGATATCACAATCATACAACGTCAAAGGAGTGATGGGTGTATGCCTTCCCCCATAAATTTCACTGCGTATAGAATTTCACAATATACGATTGATTATTGAAACTCAAAGAATACAGAGATTACTTATACGCTATAATTTATTGTTTACATTGGAGTCTATATGTAAAGTGCAAAATACATTTGTATTTGTATAAACTGTTGTATTAATGCTTAAATAATATTTCGTTACAAGTTATTAGCCGAACACGTCCAAGTCTCCGTGAAGGTATTATAAAATAATATTTTGAAACTAAAAGAATAAAATCAGTGCAACACATAAAAGTCTACAATCGTGCAAATTTTAAGTTTCCACCACATGTGTAAGTGGTCAAACCTTTCGGAGGATAATTTTGAAAAATCCCAAAAAGCGGAGATTCAGACGTCAAGATGGTGACCAAATATATATATTTACAATAATGGAAATAAAAATTATAAAAGATAAAATTGAAAATTTGGCTAACTTAGTCGAAATATACAAAAAAAAGTTTGAAAGTCAACAAAATTAAAAATTTCGTTTAAAAATTATTTTGATTATAAATAATACAGTGAGTAACAAAAGTCATTATAATATAGTAATGCAGTTTCATGACAGGTATATAAGTCATATGTAAACGTTAAGCTACGTAATTAATGAATACGAATAAACTCGACATATTATTGTCAATAAAACTATTCCCAATAATGCATATACTTATAAGTATTATAAGTAAGCAATGTAATTAATTAGTAGGTAATTAAATTAGTAAGTAATTCATCGAATTAGCTATAAATAATATTATATGAAAAGCAAGAACACAAATCAACCAAGAAAATTAACTACAAAATAATATAGAAGAGGTCAACACTCCCATATCTTCACTTATACATCAGTAACATTATCGAAATACACACTGATCTTCCCATTAGAGGCCTTCTCATACTTTGATTTAAATTCACGGATTATGAAGGGCCAATTATTTGAAGAAGTTGGGGTTTCCCCTGTGATACAGGAAGCATCTACAGCGAATTCAACTATAGTTGAAAACTGGTCGATACACAGTTCATATAGGTTACATGTGCACACTGATGACGCCAGGTTGTCAAGTAGTGGTTGAATGATAGAAAATGTTTTCGTGTGAATGAAAATACTATGAATTTCTCCAAAAATGGCCGAAGTGCTCATTACAAAAAGTACGCTATAACACTTACACAATTTTAAAAAATATGCCTCTGAAAGTCGTTTGCAAAAATCTTTATTTTTAGATAAGATGGTGTAATCAAGGAAAAGACTCAGCAGTGAAAGACAGTTACAGTCTTCATTTTTGTCACTTACAAAAAATGTTTGACTTCTTTGTAAAGACAGGTGCATGCTACATGCCTGCTTTATTGGCAAATTTAAAGTCGCTATGTTTTCAATATTAAAACCATTTAATGGCACAACAACGGCTGATCGATTGATGTGAGACTCGGAATCAAATCCAAATCGGCTCCGTTTGCAAAAACAAGTGTGATATTGTTTATTCCGAAAGTAATAGTACATGCTGCAAGCCAGGCAGATTAAAAATAAAAAACATGCCAAAGTTGATCCAGTAATAATCGCTATTTCTTGATCATTATCTGGAAGAGGTGACGGAGACGGAGAACAGTTTTTGTGATTTTTGTTAAATAAGTAATTGGGCCAATTGGTTATGATCGAGTGAAGGTATTGTCCAGGATCAACACTACCCGGATGAATATCTTGATGGCCAATCAAAACGTATTTCGGATCGATATGCGAATTAATTACTCCGCATTCGATTAACTTTTTAGCAACATGAAGAGCTTTGAGGCTCGGGGGTTTGTATTCAAACCAACCGATAAAGGCAATTGAAATACTGATTCTGTTGTACACCTTGTTGTGATCTTCCCCCACTAATGTCCATCCACGTCCTTCATAAACGTTACCATCATCTCCAATAAGAAAGTTGTAACCGATGTCATTCCAACCCAATTGGTTCATGTGAAAATGTTGTATAGTTCGAACCATATCGGTACATTGATCGTAAATATGACAGCTATGACTTGGTATAAGTGTATTTACTATTACAATGTGTTTTGGAATGGTTAATAATGGCTGCTGAGTGTCAAACGGTTTGGCAGCATACCACTCGTCACGTTTTATAGTTGTAGGACATTTGACAACATCTGTTGCACCGGAGTAAATTTCACAATTAACATCAGGGCAGTCTACAATAGCATTTTCTTTTTTAACCTGGAGCCAATATGTCATATACTCGTTAGAAATTAGTCGCCATATATCGCTAAACCTTTGAGATAATATTTTATTAGGATGATAATAAAATGCCATATCATTTATAAGTTTTTTTCTCGACTCTTTAGTTTTGTTTGATGTGCAGTCATAGTCCTTGATAACTAATAAACTTGCATTTAAAATACAAAAACAGTTTCCGGTTAAAGTTAGTGTCGGCGTTTCACTAGGAATCTTTGGTATACAGCACTCCCAGTTCCATGTTTGAAAAAAAAGCTTTATTTCATTTAAAGATACAAATGTATCCAGCTGATTATTTTTTGTGCGCTTGTCTGCCGTGTCCCCAAGCAAAATGCACAATGAATTTGTTTGTTGATAAAAGGGTCGTAGACAAAGTGAATTAGTTAGACATGATTTTAAACAGACATGCGGATCTTGCGTTCCAAACCTACCGACTACAGATCCATTCGACGGAAGAGATATTAAAGAATCAATCAAATGCCATCGGCCCACGCAGGGAAAATGACCGGAGTCAATGTGGCAATTGGATTCATCATCTCTAATAACATGAACAGAACAGCATTGCCACTGAATCCAGATCCAGTTGTTACTTGAAGTTCTACGAAGGGTGTCCAGGTGTCCCCATTTTCTATTCAGCTCGCAGATTTGAGCTCTCTGGTTATAATTCACTGATCCACAAAGCGAGTGTTGAAGACAGTCGCGCCAGCAATCATAAACTGATGTTCGCGTTAAGTTAGCCAGAGGAGATGTTTTCGGCGAGTATAACTGTCTGGTATTTTGATAAGATATCCAATATCCTGGACAACGACCAATAACAGGATAGCAAAGATGTTTACGGACGCAGCAGAACCAGTGGTATATGAGATGTCCGTCTAAAGTTTTTCTAAAATATTTATATTCAAACAGACGACATGTATTATTGTATGAATTGTATTCAGCCATTAAACATGAAGAAGTTGTGGAACAAATTGCCGCACAAATATGTGTATAGGTAACGTTTTTAATAATTGTTGCATTTTTTGATGGAATTTCTCGTACAACTCCTATTTCAAATAACATGGCACCTTCGCATTTTCCAGGGGCTCCATCACAAATTTTAGGAATAAATGGTGAATTAAAAAGTTTTGATTCTTCAAAAAGATTAAAGCCTTCATCGAAATCAAATTTTTTTTTAGACGAAGGATCAAATTTTCTAGATGAATGACCAAAGCCACCTCTTTGTTTATTAAAATTCTCTAAATCATTATTTAGTAGACGTATCGGACGTTTGAACTGAATTAAATGTTGTCCACACACAACAAAAATAAACACAAATAAAATAATTAAAAAAGTAACCATATTAAGCAGGTGATTAACTAGGTATGTTATGTTCAGCTAGTGATTTGTATTACTATATCTAATCTTTTGCGTCACAATAATAATCTCATTGCAAATTCCACAGCTTATTACGTTATACATACGTATCCGAATTATGACCTCTATCAAATGAATTGAAATACATAACAAGGGTATTTAGCAAATATTATATACCAAGGCACATTTCCGATTGTTATGAGTATTTAATTAAAGACTGACAGATTTGAATTTAGCTATGTATATAAGCTAGTCCGTCATTCGTGAAAAGAAACCAGTAACGCTATAGCAATATTGAAAATTAGTTTAGTGACAATTACTTATATCGCGTCAAATAATTGAGTCTATTTTTATGGATCATAATACAAATATGACATTTAAAAAAAACACATACACCTAATATTGAATTTCACATCAGCGTTTTTTCATAACTGCACTATACAATTAATTGATTACTTAGCTTCATAAAAATACATCGACTACATTTTCGCATTCTTACTATATAAATGCTATGTACAAAATAAAAAGATATTTACAAATTATAGGGGAATTTATAGTGGCTGATTACAAAGGTCTAACTAATAAGGATGTACCCATGCCTCACTTCTGACTCAGAGATAGGAGTGCTTTCCCGAAAGAAAAGGTTTCAATGGACAAATCAAGATATAAGTATTAGAAAATTTTCAAAATTATGTATGTGTATTATTGCACCTCTATTGTAGCTTCATAGTTCTTTGAAATAGTTATTGTTCTTTGGAACAATGGTGGTGTGGGGTGAAATGGGTGGTGGTTGCATGGGGTGTAGATACAATCAGCCATTAATATTAACCAATTTACTTGCTAAGTTCTTATAGAATTATCATACTGTTTTTATTCCCTAGAATTAAAGGGGATGACAGGCTATTTTTACCCAGTATTATTAAAAAATCTTAATGCTTTTGTGCATTTAATGTTTTACAATTATATAGTTGCTAGTTACTGGAGTTTAGTTGAAGTTCCTGAGGTACTTCAGAAGGGCTCCCAAATTGTTTTGAATATTAGTATGATAGTAGGCCTATGTTTTTATGTGTTATATAATTGATTTTATTTAGAAATTTTCCATTTTAATTTTACATGATATTCAAAACAATTTGGCGACCTTTCTAATCAAGTTTCCACCAATAACTGGAAGTATTGGAGCCTCAAATGTATATTTAAAAAAATCTGTTGAAACTGTAAATGGTGTCTAATTTTTATTGTTAGTGCAGACAGATGCAACTTTTAAAATTGGCCAGATTATACTCAAAATGTCAGACAAAAAGCTTGAAAGTCAACAAAAGATAGAAATAATGTATAGACTATGTGTGAAATTTTTAACTAGTATTTCAATATAACATTGCAATTTGTGCAACTATAATATAGTAAAAAAATTGTCATAATTATTATACATTAAACATTTTAATTTTTTATAAATTTAATAGAGGTCTTATTTCCATGCTTTCAATTTTATTTATTTACTTAATTATTTATGTATTACAATAATGGACAACACAATTAATAACCCACAACTTAGTTTAGAAATTGTACACAATTGTACGCAATTTGTAGATATGTATTTGTCTTCTAAATGATATAAAAAAATTATAGAAAATGTGCAAAATGTATCAACACATAAATACTTGTTGTTTACCATTTTCTGAATGTATGTGTGTCATTACAACCATTATATATTATATGATAGCACATATGATATTGTGATAGTTGTTGTCCAATCACAGCATGATAAATCATCAGTACTATTATTATTTGGTTTATAATCACCTAGCAGTGAACAATACATCTCACATTCATGGTCTACAATTTGATAGAATTTATAGTAAGAAAACTTACTATTCAAAACATGTTTCATGACATGAAAACTTCTTAGCAAAATTATAAGTACAATTATTATAAAAATACTAAGGTTATTATATATAATTTTAGTATGAAAATAATACTTGAAAGATTACAAAAATTATAGATATTTGATAATAAAATTTGTTTCATTCTAGCAAAAAATATATATAGAAAATCAACCAAAAGTGACATTATAAAAATAGGAAGACATTGATCAATGTCTGCCATTCATAAATTAATGCACATGGGTTGGTGACGTGTAGAGAATAAAAAATATTCAACTTTATTGTGATAAAAGTAGGAGTGATTTGAATTCAGTTATTTCAAAACTATCAAAAATGAAGACACATTAGAGATTTCTACTGAAATGAATGGCCAGTTTTCAAAATTTAAAAATATTTTATGTGCCCATAAAGAAAGGGTTAATTAGAATGGTTCATAACTGAAATTGAATATAAAGTAATAAACCAATTGCGCTCAGCCAAGCTCATGTGATTCTGGTAACTGAAATTAAATATAAAGTAATAAAGTGCTTAATTAATTGTAATAAGTATATACAGTATAATACGCTTATAACAAGCTCGCTTATAACAAGCAACCTTCTATGGTCCCAACAAAATTTGTATCAAAATACATTACAGAAACCTCACTTATAACAAGCTAGCTTATAACAAGAAATCCAGCTATAATAAGCAGATTTTTTGGTCCCTACACATAATTACTCCTGCTTATAACAAGTATAGCTGTGTTTCCCATTGTCATCTCTCACTCATGCAGAGTACTGATCAATGCATCATTTATTGATTTATTATTACATAGTTGTCATTCAGCCAATCACAATAGACTGCATTAAACAGCACAGAGTACATTGTATACTTAGTAGTTAAATATGTAATAAACCAAAATATGAAATATCACACTGTTCATTTTTAATTGTTATGTACATTTATTGATTACATAACATCAATTTTGTAGTACCTCAGATATAACAAGCATCGGTTATAACAAGCAAATTCTTATGGTCCCTTCAATCTTGTTATAAGTGGATTATACTGTATATATAATTAATAATATAAACTTCAATGCACAATTACTGTTTTTTAATAAAATATTAAAATGTATAAATTATAAAATACCAGGGGCATAGCCAGGCATATGAAAATACACATTTGCATACCAAAATTTCCTTATTTAGCATACCATATTTAAACGATTTTATGTATATTCATTCAATTCTGCATATTGCATACTAAAATTTTAAGTCTGGCTATGCCCCTGAATACTAAATTAAAATGATTTTATAATATACCATAAAATAAAATTAGCTGGCTATAATTAATTTAATATTTGTTCATCTTAGCTTAAATGTATATTAATACTTTTTAGTAAGCTTTTAAAATTTCATTAGTCTGTACTTATTTTAGCAACATTGTACTTTGAACATTATAGTCCTATTAATAATATATTTTAAATGTTCTTTAAATTTCTTATATTTGATAATCTTAACTACTTTTTTTATTGCCAACCTAGAAATGTAAGTCAAATTCATTCAGTTTTTTTGGATTTTCTTTTAATAAAAAACAAATTAAATTAATTTGTTTGTCAAGAATGTATGAGTATATTCTTTAAATTGCAGTTTTATTTACATGTTTATAATAATAATAATAATAATATATAGCTACTTATAGTCATTATCATTGAATATAATATAGTAATTTTTTAATTCTATTTAAATATTTTAATTGAACAAAATAGGAAAAAATGCAATTCTATAGTACTACATTACTATTAGTAGCAGTCATTTTTGTATGATGAATAAATTTTGATTTTAAATATTTAAACAATATTAAATTTATATTATTTATATAAAAATTATTTTTAATATTTATCCCATTTTATAACTATATACATATTATATTAGGAATATAGTCCAAAGAGGGATTTTAAAAATTATTAAAGGTAATAATTAAATGAATGTAAAAATATATATATATTTTTTTATAGAATCCACTATAATCATCCTTCCTTGGCCTTGCACATATAAGTATCCAATCACAGTAAAGATTTTTTTACCTTGTCACCTGCTGCTAGCTAAGAAAGCATGTTGCTAGTAAGGGCCTTTTGGAAGTTTGAAGACTTTTATATTTTTTTCTAGAAAGGGTACTTCACTTTCAAATAGGTGGGGGGGGGCATTTGCACACTACAAATACCCCAACTGGGGTCATCCATGTAAAGTACATTATTTGTAATTGTTTTAGACTAAACAGTTACATTATGAAATATAGTATACAGTGTACTTTTTATGATATGACAGATATCATGAAATAAAATATTATATTTTTAATGGAAAATGGATATAAAAATAATTTTTGATGTTATAAATGGTGAAATGTTTGTTAACATATTTAGGAAGATATTTAGATAACATGTCACATTTTACTACAAAGTTGCAATATTATGTAAACATACTACTATATGTATAAATATTAAATTATTTTAAAAAAGAAACACACCTCTGGCTCTGCTTCTGGCTCTATCATTTCCATATAATGATGATATTGAACTGTTTGTATTTGGGGTTATCGATGTAATAAGCGAATACTTGTTTAATGTTAACGTGTTACAACTCATTAGATAAATCTCCTTCTGATATTTTACTATGAAACAGTTTGACAACTACGACAAATTAATTTAACAAGTGAAATAAGGAAAATATTTCGTAAATTTGCGCAAAGCGACTAGGGATTAAAACATTAAAAAAATATATAATGTTATATGTGGCCATTATGTTATATTATTCATTGCAGGCACATTACTCCTTCACTTATTAAAAAAGTGAATGATATTTATATTAACTGGCAGTTCATATAAATATCATAGTGAGTGATATATATATGATTGAATGATATAGATGAATGTATTATAGAATGGTTGTAACTTAAATGCGGAGAAATTACCGGAGGACAAATCCGAAGGAAATTTAACCTGTTTTTCAAGATTATCAATACAAAAGTATCTAAAATTAACAAAATAGACTTTAAAATAATTAAATTAATTAATAAAAACAATTGTAAGCTATTTTAGAATGTCAATAACAATAGGAAAAATACGTATAGGCCTACATTTAAATTAATTATGAAATATACTAATAAAAGAATTATAACTTATTTTAAGTAATTATTACATTCTTTAAATTGAAATTGTTTGTATATCTTTGTTAGGTACTTGTTTTAATTATTACTTTAAAAACTATTTAATTATTCCTCCGGATTTAAGTGACAACCTTATAGAATATATATAACATAATGTCCACTAAGTTTATATTACCTGACAACTATATATCAACAATTAAAAGATAATTAAAAATAGAAATCGTAACTACATATCAACAATTAAAAGATAATTAAATATAGAAATCCTAAGTACATAACAAAAAAAACGAATTTGTATAACTTGTTGAAGAAAATAGCAAGATGCTGAATCGATTTCTGTGTCATTTTGGGGTCGCCGAATAATTCAAAATCTATCAAAACGACTTTAATAAATATTCAGCATTTACAGCGAGTCACAAATTAAAGGCTTTGAATGGATAGGCACCACTATATTATCAATTTTATAGATATATAAAAACTTTTTATATATCCATAAAATTAATGATATAGTGTTGCTTTTAAAGCAATTTTACTAATGGAATCGAGGGTGCAAATATTTAATTTTCTTTAGCAATTAGTACACAAAACTGCATATGTCATGTTGGAATTATTTTTATTCTTCGAAATATGTCACATGATCCACGACCTCATATGGACTAATAGACCATCCCAAGGTACATTTTTCAGATTATGGAGATGTTAAAAAACTTCATTCAGCAGGATAATCGCAGTTTCTAATTTACTAATCAATCGGTCACTGGTTCTAAATACGTAAGGAGGAATTTTCTCAAATCTTTGTGCAATTTCAAATAGCAACTGACCAGACGTCACTTGACAGTCAGAATAAAATAATGTTATAAATATAATTTGGATAAACTTTTTCTCCACTATAAGGGTTCCGGACAAAATGTTCTCTTCTCTTTAATATAGAAATAATAAATTAATTAAAAACATAACGATGTTATAATATCAAATATTTTAATTTCATCATATAAAGATAAAATGCCACAATAAATAAAATGTATATAATAATACAAACATGAATAAATGAAGGAGAATTTTGACAAATGAATCGTTTTACAGATTTCATAGAGCTCCTTTTAAAAATAACCAAATCAATAATTTAAATAAAGAACAAACAATTCCGTACAACCAATACAAATAATTACATCTGCTCGATCTAGTCATTTTACAATGTATTAAATATATTTTCTTTAAAAATAAAGAATATATAGGACATAGATATATTACTTACAAAATTTAACAGTAATAATTTGAAAATATTAATAAAAACTACATGTCTTATGTTGTGGCATGTTTAAAATGTTCATATTAGAAATTATAAAACAACTTTCTTTAATAATTAATGCAATCATTAACTGTAATACTGCTAACTAGTATTATCATAACATAGTGACAAAATCTACTAACACAATTTGAAACAGAATAATATTTATAATACAAAAACTAAATGAAGTCAACAAATACAAAGTTAAAAATAAGTAATATATACCGTGCAATAAACAAATGCATAATATTAGGTATATCGCACATACGTTGCATTATAGAACAAAGAAAAAACAAAACAAATTACAACTATTAAAAATAAGTCGTAAATAGAGGGATTGTATAAATTACTGAATAAGCAATAGTATTACATGTACAATGACAGATAATTCAGTAGCTCACTAAGTGTATACAAAAAGACTCATGACAGCCGAACAAATACAGCATGATTAAACACAGTAGTATTAAAAATATATACTTTAATTAACCTCTATATCAAATAAATACATTAAGAAAGTATTAAATATGAGTAATTAAAAAGTAGTTTTTTTTTATATTTACCATAATTTTTCAATTTATTACATCATCATGATATCCAAGAAACATAAATATCAGTTTATACTATCATAATGCTTGCTATTAAGAAGATCACAGACTAAAGTCACAAGAAAACGGTCATGTGTGTACGATATTTTTTCATTGAATAATTGTTAATGTTTGGAATAATATTAAAGCATAATAAATTCTCACTCTTTCTCGGCAGTAAAATAAAGTCAGGAATACAGAAAAAATATACTATATACTATATTATAGTCAAAAATGTAACAAAAGTTACTTTGCACTTTGGTTTTACAGAAACCGATAACAACAGCCTTTGAACAACCAATAAAAAACAGTCAAAAATTATGAAACGAAGACAAATAAAATACGACAGATTTTGGCCGAACGTAGTGATCCATGAGTTGACCAGTGAAATTGATGTCATTCAACTTCAATATGACAATCAATACTTCAGAGTTGCAGTCGATAATTTCGCACAACATTAAATGAAGTCTGGACAGATCATTGATTATTATAATCTCAGCTCGTAATAAAATCTTTTTTGAATGTCATGTAGAAAGAGAAAAAAACGGATGTTACAAGGCATTGTTCCCGATGCTATTACAAGATTTATATGAATGAATGCACTCATCAACAATTGCCGGCCAACATTGCAACAGTACAGCAGTCTTCAACAGAATATACTGAATATAAAAGAACATAACAGTGGATAAGATCTATTTTAATCAGATCTGTAATTAACGAGGGTATACAAAACCCTGATGAAACACATCACTTTTTACATAAATTAATGCCAACAAAAATATCCACATTTTAAATTTCTAGGCTAAATCACTGCCTTGCTGAAACTAACACGGAGGTGAAAGTTTTCGCTGAGTTGCGTATTGTGGAGGTCCTGCAAAATAACGTAAATAATTTGTGGTTTCATAAAAATTAACCGAAATAAATAAATAAAGTATTCATAAATAAATAAATAAATATTCATATTATGTAGAGTAGGTGAGCTGATAACATTCTTTTGGATAAATAAGGTATATTAAATAATATTAACTTATTACGACACAAAAATTAGGAAAATTAATGAAAAAGCCGTTCACTGAATATGTTTAATTTTAAAGCAAATGTTTAACTAAAAGAAGATAATGATTTTTAATGTTCTCAAAAGTTTAACAGTGTTTTATAAAATAAAAAATATGAAACCATTGTAGAATATTTTCTTATGACACTTAAAATTTTTCTGTATATATGCCAACATAATATAAATAATGGGTTGTGATGCTATCATGTCCTATTTAGCTAATCAATAAAGAATAGGATATGCTAAAGTAGACCACAAATCATGATCACTCAAGAATTGGTAAATTATGTATATTTGGAGTTGTTCAAAAAGCAAATATAATTTTTGTCAATCTGACTTCCTCACATCTTTTCAAGTAAAAAAAAGTATAAAACGTAAAATAAAACTGTCCAAATCGAGACATTATTAATAGATCCTTAATAATAATATAAATTTTGTATAATACTATGAACAAAAATATTATACAAAAACTAAACAATGCACTTATAATTATAGTGAAATTATCAATTATTTTAAGGCTTTATTAGTATAGCCTAGATTAGTATAGCCTACAATAAATTTGCTTCAATACATTTCTTAAGCATATAGTAAAAATTGACATTTTTTATTCAAATACCAATGGTAAAGGATGCGCAAAACAAGATTGTCAATAGTTAACTTCACCAATAGATAAATAATCACACTGACTGAATCTGGTTACTGACATCGTGTTATCTTATCAACTCTAATAAACATGCCTAAACATGCTCCGGCAGTAAATTAACCGGAACAATTTCTATTCCTAAGAGATAGTAACTAACTAACTCCGGAAAACTAAGAAATATCTAGAATAAGAGCATGCAACAACAAACATCACCCATTTCCTACGCAACTGTGTGAAGTTCACTGCCCCTTTTTTCACGGCAATAGCTTTCCAATTTTATACATTCGGTTCATTTAGATCACTTTTTATCACATAATTAATTATACTAATTGATATGTTGTAGTCTATATCAAAGATGTTTCATTATCTATAAAATGACAAATTGTTTGTCAAGTTGGTTGGTTCTCTTAATGAGAGAAAGGCTTAATTTGCACATTTGTGTTGGTTTGTTCCGGAAGGTATATAAAATGATAGCGTCACGGTTGCAACAGATGTTATCCCTTCAATTACTAATTTCTAATATAAGTAGTTAATTAGTTACCAAGATAGCCCAAATAACAAAGATAAGTTCGATAACACTAACAGTAAATAATATCTTTTGAAATATTAATTTAAAAAAAAGGGTGAAATGATACATATACTATTTCGAAGGAATTAAATTAAATAGAAACCGCAGACTGGTTAAATAACAGTGCCTAAAATAAAAAGACCAACTTGTTAATGTAATAAAATGAAAAACTTACAATTAGAGCCAGTATTGCAGCATCAACAGATTCTAATTGGGACAGAGCCATTTTCTTTTCCTTCCTAAAAAGAGATAAAAACAATAATTAGAAATGATTAGAGTAAAATACTCAAGATGCATTTCTAAAAATAAAAAAATGTGATTAAACAAAACGCAATAATTAAAAGGTTAATATTAATACGAACAAAATTAAGCATATCCAGATTAAAAATTATAATTGAAATAATACATAATCATGTTTTTTTGTAGTGAATATAATTAAATAGTCATTACATATAAACCGAATACATTTATTGCTTAGAAGAAAACGAATTCATTAAAAGCCACTTCAACGCTTTCTTTGTAGTCGATTATAGATGATGATGATGATGATGATGATGATTGGGAAACCACGACACTACCAGATATTTACCCACAAGCGATAATAATTCAGACTGTTCTAATTAAAGTGCTTTGGATATCATAATATCTTAAAGCTTCGTAAACAACCTTGCTGTTCCCACCAATACAGCTTCATTAACAAGAAGAATACACTTATGATACCAGCTATATTTATTTCATATATTACGTTCCAAAAACAAACTATAAATTGATTAAAAGGAGTAAAATATGTCCTCAATTATTTGTCGTAAATTTTTTTAAACACGGTATTTAATTTGAGATTATAAACTCGAGTTTTTATATTTATTTATAATTGTTTATAATCTTGATCATGGCGTTATTTCACAACTGATAATTTTTTAGTTATAAACAAAAAATCGAATTTATTCTACTGTTATACTTACTTTATTACGCTTGCTTTCTAAATCAGATTAGAATGAAAATTTGTATATTAACTATATATAGGATTTGAAGCTATATAATGACAGAAAGTATCGATCTGAAACCGATGAGATTATCAATTATATATCGAATAGAATAAATTAAGCATAACAATTTCAGTTTAATCGGATACTAGAACGTATAATTTCAAGGAGATCCTTCTGCTAACTCGAAAGCTTTTTAAGGTTAGCCTGTCTAGTTCGTTTGGGCATGCACAACATTAAGAGCATTTTATTCTGTTATTAAAAATGCTGCATATTGCCAGTTATTAATACAGGGAAAAGCCAAAATCTCAAGGATTAATTTTTTTACCTGAATGGTTGATTAAGCTTTGTATTGACTATTATTACTGTGTACATATATATTGTTGAATCGTTGGTTTGCTCCAGGATAGAATTTCTCTCACTATCTGTCTTTCTTTCTCTATAGAGTCTTGTGGGGTTCTGTTTAGTATATTAACTAAGCTAAGACAATATTTGCCAACTTTGGCATATCTAGCGTCTATGAAATAAAGAGACGTCATTTAAATTTACCAATTATATTTACAATTTCATAGATTTAGAGAAATAGAAGACAGCATAATATAGCAGAGTTTAAAATAAGATCTATATCATGCGAATTCTGCTGCAAAAATAAGGTTAATAACATAATTGAAGATTATAAATATTTTCTAAAAATAAACATACACCGCTTGATTGAACATCAGCATGATCAGTCAATTCAATAACCTAACTTTGGTGCGGTTAGTTAGAATCTCACAAAAATTAGTTAAGTGATATCTAAAAAATGGTACAGTGCATTAATTCCACGTATTGTAGCATAGTTTTTAATTTTACCAAAATAATTGTTAGCATTGACATTTTCAAACAACAAGGTCTTCAGAAATATACAATTTTAATTTTAACTATCATGAATTAATTATAAAAAAACTCAGCTTGATATTTAATTTTTTTAAACACTTTCCCTGACTAAGATTTCCCACTTACATTTTAATAAAACCTGCGATTACACGGACATTCTTGACCTAAAATCTTTCCCCTAATTTTTCAGGAAGTTGTCAGTTACCCTGTCTATAACAAAAAATTATCATTGAGAGAATAAAGCTTCTAATTTGAAGAAATGAGCAGACAAAAGGGGACAACTACAACTCACAGCATAAATCGGAAGGAGACGAGAGTATACCCCTTCTTTTCAAAGAGGGCCTTGAGGTCAGCCTCGGTGGTAGTGGCCGGGATATTGCTGAGATGCAGGGTGGCGCTTGGAGGGAAAATGTTCTGATAGTTCTTCGAGTGAGGCTTCTTGAATCGATGCAAGTTGGTGATGGAGTAGTCCTTGGTCAGGCCGGCATCGTGGGCCCCCTCCTTGGGTAGCTGGACCTGGGAGTGGCGTGAGAAAGCGATCTTCAGCGGCCGGTCCCACACGCGCACCCCGTTCAAGTTCTCCAGAGCTGAGGAATGAGAGGGTTTGTGGAGGCAGGGGGTAGAATTCAATAGCACTGGGTCTGACTTTCTGCACCGTCTATTGCTACAAATAAATTAAGATTTTTATAATTATTTTTCACGACCTAAAAATATAATCTACCAATTGGTAGTATATCCAAACAAATTAAATTATTTGAAGCAGATGTAAATAAAGCGAAATATACATTATCATTATTATACAGTTATTAAATATGACTCGCAAATTAATGAAAATATTTATAATATATGAAAGCTTGATGCTTGTAATTGATAATGGGAAAATGAAGGCTTTGGTTCAGTAATTATTATTATGAATTAATGTTCAGGAAATAATTAATAGTATACCACAGATGGCGTTTAAACACACTATATTTTGAGGACTTGTTAAAAACATACTCGTCTTTTAACCATATCGCAGAATTATACAAAAAATTGTAAAAAAAAGTAGTGACTGAAGAATCAACTGAGCTTAATGTAAACTGTTGACATCAAGTGACATTTTAAACGAAATTAATGTTAAATGAATAATTCTATAAAAAATAGTCTTAATATTAAGTTTACCGCTATCACCGAGTTGCACTGAAGCAATTTATTAAATTTCTAATTTTCAATAAACAATACTGATGATAACACATTTTTAATTAATTTAAATTGATAGAGTTAACTTGTGAAAGTAGAACAAAAAAGCTTTCAACTATGATAACAAATTGTTGTGTGTTAGAATATTAAAATAAAAATGTAAATAAAAAAAGGTTTAACCAGATCAAATTGTTTATTCGACTACTGAGACATTATATTTCTCCTAACTATATTACTCAATATTGTTACTGTAAGTTTTGGTCGTCAGGGTGAAGCAAACCAACAAACAAGACATGAGAGCAAACACAATCACACAACCATTCATTTGCTAAATCAATTTGAGGCAAAGACCAAGCAAAGACGTTGTTGGTAGTAATCCAAGGATTCTTTGGGTGATATAATAATCACACCAGCCTCCCATTAGCCCGGAAAGAAGCGAGTACGAGGGGATCTCAATCTGTTCCATAATGAGTAAAGCAGCTTGTCTCATGCTCCTGGATCTAATTTCAACTCGTCATCTTCACAACTGAGAGACGACAGGGTGAGAGAGAGAGAGAGAGAGAGAGAGACGCAGAGAGACCGTTCCAGAGTAGAGAGGGTCGATAGGTCTCCTAATCCAGTTCTGCAACACTGAGCTCTGTCGAGAGAGCATGGCGGGTGTGTCTCTGTGCTTTTTCCTCTTAAAATCCACTTATCTAATTGAATTTGCGAGGTTTTGTCAGGAAGGGAACTCAATCGCCATGTAGGCTGTGTTTTGGTGGTGTCGCTGACACTAATCTTATTAACCGCAATTGAGCCCCCAGCCATGCCTCGGTCGGCTATCCACCAAATAAGAACTCAGTGTGTGGTTTGCACTGGAATAAAACGTATCCGGCAGCTAGGGACTAATGCCTGCTGCTTCTTAGCTGTGATTTTCTCGACGATCTCCAAACCGAAAAAAAGGGATAATGAGCTATCATGATATTAACTAATTAAGGCAACGATACACGATTATGAAGGACAGCTACAGTTTTTTCAGGCATAAAACAAACCAGAGAGTAAAAATTATCTTGTTGGGTGTACACTCAGTATTATTAATGTCTAAATTAGTAGCAATCTGTCCGTGCATTAAATATTTAATCGATTAATAAACCTGAAATGTGATTATTAAAATTGCAAAATTGAATTGCTTATTTACTGAAACTATTGTTTAAATTAATTAATTGTTCGATATTATTTTATAGGCGCTCAATAAGGATCGTATAAATTCCGTATTGTGTAATAATAACTTAATTTGTATAATATATAATCAATATAAAAATCAAATATATAAACCAAATTGATATATTAATAATAGGCCGTTGCAAGATTACCACCTCAAGATATTAAAACTATAATAACAACTTTAAAAAACACTATACATGAGAATATTTTTAAAAGATTTTAATATTTTCTTATTAAAATATGCTATGCATAAAAAACCACATTATTAACCAAGCATTTAACTTTTTTTAAAGTACGTAGCTATAAGATGGAAGATAAACAAGATATTCAATTATAACATTAAGATATAAGTCACCATATAATTTTAAATTATATATATTAACTGAAGTTTGCCTGGGAAACTGTTTCTGTGCCTAGGGCGAGGCGCAATAAGAGCATAAATAGTTAAACAAAATGTTGTAATATCATTTCACCAATTTATCTAAAAAACACTAGATACTATTATTATCTGTTCAATAAACTGGTTAAACTACATAATAGTTTCACACTCGTCTATTACAAATAATCAAATGCGTACGTGATATTATAATATATAAAACAGATATACAGTAGCTATAGTTGAAGGCGTTGAAACACGAGCCAAAAGAAAATCATCGTTTCACGTCCTGTGATATTCACGGTAGTTTAAATTGTATCCCTTCAATTAATTTTTTTTTAAATTGATGAATATAATATATTTAATTATAGTATATTTATTTAGTAAGTAATATAGGCTATACTATACGTTAGTATACGCATACTCCAATCCGCCCATAACTATATTTCAATATCACTAAAATCTAATTGGGATCCTTATGCATTGTCAAGACTATTTTTAATTGTATTTTTTCAAAATATATATTAGTCATAATATTCTGTTATTGATCGGAATATCTAATCTGTAATTAGGTGTCAATATATTATTAATAACAGGTATGTTTTGAGGGTGTCAACGGCACACTTTTAGGGTGACCCGTAAATTTGCCAATGACTGCCCGATCAGTGTTATAGTATATACCATGTCAAAAATGTTAAATAAAATTTCCCGAGAGTTAATGGATGTTTAGATAGCATCAATATAATATATATATTTTCAAAAAACAGTGTACAATTATGAATATTTTAACTTCTGATACGACCTATCACATTCAGAATGTTTTAGTTTGCAACAATTTGAGTCTTTCATCCGTAAAATAACGTTATTATTTTATTATAGAAAATTATTGTGGAAGCCTGAAACAGAGAATAAAAAGTTTTAAATCAAAAAGTAGAACTGGTCGTTTTCGTCATTATTTTAAGTCACAATAAAATCAATCAACAGCTTTCTATAGTTAAATTAACTATAGTTTGTTGCAGCTGCTATAAAAATAATGTAAAACATTTTATTAGATTTCTATGTTGTTTAAAGACAAAAATTTAAGACCTTTAATTTATCTTTAATAACAACGTTTACTTTGCCTTTTTGGCTTCTTACAATTTGTTTTCTATTATTCGTATAAAATAATGAGAGAAAGAGAGAGCCACCGATGTATTTATATTGTTATGATATGTTAATATTAATATGTTGTTTAGAAAATATAGAAATTAACGTATGATATACAATCTTCATGGAAAATTATAATTAAATATTTTATTATTAGAAATATTATCATTACAAAATCGGTGTTTATTAAAAAATCAAATATTAAATTTGTCAATAAAAAAAATAAAAAAAAGTATATATTTATATTATAATTTTAAATACACATATTAAATTTTTAATAAAAAATAATAAAATAATAAAGGTATATATTTTTTGATTTGGTATTTAGTTTCAATATAAATTTATCAAAAATGCAACAATATAAATGTTGAAATTATTTGAAGACACATATTCAAAATTTGAATAATATATTTTGCAATTATTAACAACGATTTGAAATGTCTATTTTTATAACCATCACGACAGAATCCGATCTTTTACATAGAATTGAATCTATAATAAACAAGATTTCAAATAAACAACACTTCGACCTCCTGGATTGTCAAAGAATGCAATCAACTATTAATACAAGCTACAATGAAACTGCTTGGAATCTAACTAAGAGAACAATATTTTATTACACAAATCAATTATTCATTTGACTCATCAAATAAAAAAGAATGCCATAAGGAGTAGTTATTTAATACATTTCAACTTCAATAATATTTATATATATATATATAAAAAATAAACAAATTACAAATTTAAGCAATATAAATAGATGGCTTCTATGGAATGAAAGATGCCTTGATTGTCTCACAATAAGCGTTAACACTTTTATACATGTAAATATAGTTTCTTGTGTCACTGGCAAACAATTGATGACACATTTAAAAAGAGGGAAGTGACGGTGAAAATAATCCTAACTCTGACGAGATAACGTGACACATCTCCATAGAAGAAACAAAAGAAACTGGTCTTTTGGACAACGTGTTCTAGCATTGATTAAAGGAGGCGGGAGGGTCAAGAAGGGCACTTTGGACATTCAATTCTGTTTAAAGTTAAAGAAACCGCATTTATATGAGAAGGAAAATAAAGAAATTTTGAAGGGTAAGAAATTCGGCAGAAAAAGCGGAATCAAAAGAACTGACAATAATTCCTGAGGGTCTCCAGCGTTCTCGCTATCTTTCATATGAAACTCCTTTCTTTCTATGACATATTATCATTATGCAGTGGATATAGAAAACGTCGGTTTAAGTATTACAGAATGACGAAACCTCTTCAAATGTTAAATTTGAAAAAAAAACTTTTGCACGAGTTCTTTTCTATATGATTTTAAACACAGTGAAAGCAATATATAAAAAACAATAATATTATACATTAAATATGTATATTATATATTATATAATGCCTACTCTTGCTTCTGGCGTCGAATACAGGAAACGGGAGCAAAATACAGGAGTCGAGAAGAACATAATATTAAGAAAGGCAGTTGGAAATCCGTTTGTTCCCAGCTTTGCTTTGTCTAAAATCAATATGTATTAGGTTCGGATAATGGCTGGTTGATCGATTAGTATTAAACAAGTCTTTCCTCTCCATTCTCCTCTGATGTTTGTTCACTCGTACTGCAATCAGGGGAAACACTTTTCAGTCGTAAAAATGTATTATATTATACATGACGATGACTGGATATACATAATAATATATTATATATACACCTTTTTATAAAAATATTAAACTTGCGCCCGAAGACTTCACATATAGCTACACCCCAACAAGGGCTTATTAAGGGATTAGAAGCTAGAATGCAGTGTGAATGGAAAATGGACAAGCTCAGCCCAATAACTGTCAAACAAGTCTGCAAGGACAGTGTTCAACAATCCGGCATATTCATCAAGACATTATTACCTACAGCTGATACTGAAGGAAATTTCGATTATAACTTAAGAATTTGAATAGCGACAAGAAAATATCACATTTCATGTTTATCAGGGAAAATAACAGCAACACTGTTTTTAGCTAAAGAAAATAAGAAGGTTTTATTTTTTCTTCAAAAAACACTTTAATCATGTATATAAACAGTTTAACAATAGAAAAAATAATTTAAAGTTACAGTAATACAGACGAGTGTAAGGTTAACATTTTTACATCCTATAAAGCATCCCAGCATAAAAGTAATATATTTATTTCCGGTAACACCCCATTTCAGGAAAGTGTTTAAAACGAACAGAATTAATAACAGACGTATAGCTTAATATTAAATACTATAAGTTCCATCCATTCTTACAAAAAAAGTAGAAATTTAATAATATTAGTAAGTAGTAGAGATTAAGTAGCTACTTCCCTTGTCAAACAAACCCTCCTACCTGTTTGTGCCTGAATAGAATCGGTGAACTGGATGAGGGCGTTGTCTTTTTTGTTAAACATCACCTTGACGCGAATCACATCCCCGTATACACCTGTGGTGAAGAAGCGGGATGAACAAGCCAGTGGATAATTGCTGCACTGGGTTACTACAGCGTGTGTGAATGCCCTTCTTTACAGGCACACAATATTAGATAAGCTGAGGTACGGTAGCCTTCCTGTCCTATCAACTCCTGTCAAACTTATCGGTTAACTTATCTATCTGCCAGCAGCTGACAGAGTGAGTGAGACTGTGAACACTGCCAGTTCTTCTAGGCTGCCTAGAGGACACATGCAATCGGTAAATAATTTTAGATATGCCAAATGCTAATTGACCATTATAAACTCTATAATACGTGAAAACAGTTAAAATGAATAATTAAAAAATACTTTAAATCTTAGGGAACCGAATTATTTTAGGCTATTTTCTCCAGAAAACGTTTTGAAAAGATGAAGTAATGACTGCGCACAGACAACGCCTTTCAAAAAACGGAATCGATTCAGCAGAGAAGAGAAATGGTTAGCTTCCTTTTCCAGTGTTCCAAATAACTCGGATTTATATTGACTTTTAATTACATTTTAGCCTGGAGAAGGCGAGATTTTTTTTACTATACATAATATATACAAAATATAAAAAGATGTTTTCAAAATTTGAAAAAGAAACGGAAATTAAGTTTAATAAGTATATATACTATTGTAGGAAAGCTGCTCTTAAATATGGCCAAGTAATAGTCAACTGAAATAATGTTTTAAATAAACCTAAAACAATATCTGGCTTTAATAGCATAAAATCCAAATAAAAAATTATGATAGAAGAAAGATTATAATATACTTTAACAAAATAATAGACCATTAACGTTTTTGATTTAAGCAATTAAATAACAGTTAACATTATACAGAATAATTTTTGGTGCATTAGAACGTCCACCAGATAATACAATGCAATGATATCAAATGCGATGAAACAGTCTAATAATACAATAAAGAAAAATCGATTAGTAGGTAATTAAGCCACTTTGTTTAGAAACGTATTGTTAATAATTAGTGATATCGCTTATTGTAGTATTAATATGACACACGTTGTAGCACACGGGATAAATTCAAAGAAGTCAAGAAATAAGCAAACTGAAAACAAAAAGACAATTAACACGTACCAAAGAGTGTGAAGAGAGCATCTGGGTTGACCTTCTACTCCCCAGCATAGGTAGAAGAGGTGAATTCAAGTCACAAAGAATAAATTGAGAGAGAGAAGAAGAAAAAACAATGTGGGTTTGATAGTAGATAGCGTACAATGAAGTGATAAAGAAGACCGGGAGGGAAGGCAAGATAGAAAGGGATAAGAGAACAAAGGAGAGAAGGGTGGCACAAAAGTGGAATTGGAAAAAGAAAGGAAAGGTAAAGCAAGAGTGACGAAGGAAAGCACCAAGCGGCAACCAATGAGAATCCAAGATCAAGGACGAACACGAAGAGGAGGAGCCCATCGTGGAGAATGAACGGAAATTGTTGGTTGTTATATGAAAGAAAACAGAAAAAAGAGAAAACAAAACATTTAGTATCTCGATAGGTAGTGGTCAATAGGCAGGTACTAGAAGAGGGGAACGGAGAAACGGCAGGAAAAGGCGATCTCAACATGCCGTAAATAGCAAGGTAGGAGCTGATAATGTAGCAGTATGAAACAAGAGAAATGGAAGAAGCGGTAAACAGAGTGATATAAGAAGTCAGTCAGAGGTAAACAATAAATGAAGAAGTGTTTGACATAAAATAAGTTTTCTGTGCATAGAATATAAAATAAATAGTTAAACACCACACATATATATATTTAAATATAAAGATTTTATTAAAATAATGAAGAAAAATAATAATATTATCATAATACAAACACTGAATATAGCTAAAAAAAAGTATCGTGTACAAGGCAACAGAACAACTTGAATAGAACCAGAGTATACGATGTCTTTAAGCTGGATAAAGTGGTAGTTAATGCATTAAAAGGTTTTAGCAAGTAACTAGATACACTTTCCCAAGATATTATAAATTCTATTCCGACAAAGCCACCATAAAATATGATGTAGCTTAACAATTATTGCTATTACCATTATAGCATTTAGGCGAGAGATAGCTTGAAGCTGATATTCCCGTGATACTTCATTTACTAGTTAAATGAGGATGAATACTTTCCCATGATCGTATTCTTCATGCTCGTTATTGTGCAAAAATAAAAATACCCCACACAAGTAATATGTAGAGATTCTTTTATTAAACTTTTTACACGTATATATAAAATAATACTGTACCTCCTATGAACGTGTTATTCATAAATTACGCATAATTTATTAATAGTCGAAGATGATCCTAAATAATATTGTTACGCTTCACCCACCCCCATATTTGTTTATTTATCAATAATTAAAATGTATCCACAAATATTTTAAATTTCACAATTTTATGTAAAAATTGCATCGAGGCTTAGTTGTTTACTTGGTAAAACATGTATAACCAATAATATGAGGAGTATCCGTCATAATGGATAGATTCAAAGAAGAAACCAGATTATAATATAAAAACATTGCAATCAATGAAATTCTTTCAGATAACATAAAAAAGTATTTCCTTGAACAGTATCAAACAAATCAATAACAAATAAAGAATACCATGTAGAACAATGTCACTGTTAAGGGTAGCACCTCTACATGACTTCAACATTGAGCAAGTTTAACAGAGAATAAAGTCACCGAAACTACATGAAAGGACTTATGCCCTATTACAGAATTCAATCCATGAACTAGCTCAGCAATTTTCAGCACGGGAAGGATACCCTGCTAAATGAGAACGGATGTAGCTCAATTTCCCATAACTTGGTCTCACCTATAAGTCTCGGGAAAGGTAGCAGAAACGTTTATAAAGTAGGAAAGAGACGCAGTCAGGCGCTAATGCATGCTGCTTCCAAACATCGAGAATTCATTCGATACTGAACACAGTAACTGTTCTGATACAACTTAGAATTAAGTTATTTAGAAAGCCTGGTGTTCCAGATAGATTAAATAGAATTGTATGTAAATTTAGTATTTAAATACATGACAATGGTATATAATTATTTTAAACTGTTATAAAAAGGAATTCAGTTTATCACTTCATAGTAGATAAAAGATTGAAAAAAACAGATAAAGACAACATTGAGTATTCGTAATTAAAGAAAAAACAATTTGGCGTTATAATTTACACATTTTCTATACTATACAATTATGTATATTATAACAAAGGATTGTATTTATTCTTGTTAAGATAACTATCTTTAGATCTCTATCTTTTGCAAATGCCATATCTAATAGTTTTAAAATATCAGGTATTATGACTAGATCAAATTTAAATTATATTTATAGTATTTATATTAAAAAATAGTTTTGAATCAAATAATATATTTTATATAAACCATTTATAACAGTATTTTAGTATACATTGATTTAATTAAATAAACAATTGAAGAATGCTTTTAAAAACATCATAATAATTGTTCACTAACAAAAACTTTCAGAGTTTACTTACACTGTGAAGATTTTAACTTTGTCATTAAACTAATTGAAATGTATTTTTCTAACTCCCTAATTAAGTGTTACAACTACTTGAATCTTCGGATAAATAGACAGATAAATTGTAGAAACTCAAATCAATTTTGATCAAAGAAGCTGCGCACATATCTAGAACAGTTTATAAATAGTATTATTCTCAAATCAAAGTGAGCGTAATTTCGGAGAAATTAACAAAGCTCTATGTATATTATAAGAGACAAAAAGACCGACAATATTATCACATTTAGATGAATTTGAACTGTGAAAAAGAAAACATCAAACCAAACTGATTGTAAAAATTTTTTAAACTAAATAACGAA
The DNA here is from genome assembly GCA_034780555.1 of Coelogynopora nodosa. Classification (NCBI taxonomy): domain Eukaryota; kingdom Metazoa; phylum Platyhelminthes; order Proseriata; family Coelogynoporidae; genus Coelogynopora; species Coelogynopora nodosa. Next base: position 2,129 of record JAUZND010011764.1, on the reverse strand, counting down.
AGTAACTTCATATACGAAAGCATCTAACGTAACTACTTGCTAAGAATTAGGGCGTGAAGTAATAATTAACCGTTTGAAATAGGACGGCAAACCTGCATTATGCATAATAATTTTCCACTATTAGTAATTAAATTCATTGTTGCAGACATTTAAAGTGAATAACAAGGTCTCTAAAGATTATAATACATTATATAAATTGATTTTATTAAATAAATGTTCAAGAGTCAGAGAACACATCAACCCTACATAGAAAACTTATTCTATATAATATATAAGCGCGAGTAATACTCCTGGTTAAGATTGCCTGACCAAGATATTACCCGAAAAATTGCTCTCCGTTTTATAAAAAGCGTGTTTTAAAAAAAACTGACACACAACCACACCTCAAGTAACGTGAGACAGTAATTGTTTAGGCGTCGATTCTTCAAATATTTTGAGTAAAGTCTTGTCAAAACAGCAAAAAATGCATTACTAGGTTAATCGATATAGGAAGGGCGCTATGGATGGCGAGGGGGGAAGAAGAAAGGGATTGTTATGATTAACCCGGTGCCTGTCTATGTTAAGATGTGTTAAGCCTAGAGAGAAGGAACAGTTGGTTTCTATCACAGTGCAGCCAGCTGCTGTTACCAATTGATTTCACAGAATCCAGGACAACATCAAATAAACTGTCAGAGATCGGCAGACTCTTGGAAGGTTGGAGCACATATTATAATTGTATAATATTCGAAGAGAAAATGGTTTGATCTAGATACTTATTTTTCGTTTTACAAGATGTTGAAGTCAAACAATGTTGAACATTTATATTGACATTTTAATTTCAATTGTTTTAGTGTGTTAGCTTTAGCGTGGTCATTGGAAATTTATTCAGAAAACGCGAGAGATTATGTTTTTCTTAATAATTAAAATTTGAATATTCAAAAAATAATTTTGGATATCATCCAGTTGTATAAAGTAGCACAGAGAATGTTTGCATGCAAAATGATTTTTACATAATGGAATTGTAATTAATGCTAGAAGAAAAAAAAACTTTGTTAAAATTAATAAAAATTGTAAAAATATAAAATAAAAAAATAGACGTTTAATTCATTAAGTCACCTAAACATTCTTAGAAGAGAATTCTTACAAATCGGAATTAAAGCGCATTTGCATCTCTTTATATGAACAATACAGAAATTACATAAAATAGATTAATTGAAACCAATTCAAAACAACTGAAAGGATTTATGGGAATCACGTCAATGTTAATATGATTGAAATTGAAAGAAACTATGTATAACTAATGTTAAAATGTAATGTGTGAGTCAACATCATATAGTGATTATTAATGTAAATTTATATTAACAAATAATTTAAAATAATTGAATAAAAAACGATTACGAATTATATATCAAGGTTAGAAATTATTCAACTCAAATCATGAGTAATTTGGAGTCGAAGAGAAATATTTAATATATCATTTACAGGCGCATCGGAGCGTTTTAAAAAGTGGAGGGGGGGGGGGGGCTGTCATAGTAACGGTACCTTGATCAAAATCAAAATCAAAAGTAATGGGACCTTGAACTGCAAAAATCCTTTGAAAATTAATATGCTTATTGAAATTATAAATTTTTTCTACAAAAAGTGTGGGGGCCTAGAGATACTCAGGTCTCCCCAGTTTAAAAAGTGAGGGGGGCTGGGCCCCACTTCCGGCGCGCCTGATTTATATTTGTCTATTACAATGACTTTTCAAATGATATTATTATATTATAATACTCATTAGAAGGCATTTTATGATTGCACAATAATTATTGTAATAAACACATCTAACCAATTTATATTCAAAAGATAGTTTGGCCGGGTTATCGAGAGTTATATAGTTAATGTTCTCATTTAGTAAAAATCAAGAAAATGTAAAAGACGCATTTAATTTAGTATGATTATATCATACATTACTATTACATTTCATAATATAACAATATCTAACTAGTAGTAGGGAAGGAGCTCCTTGAATCCACCCCCCCCCGTGACCTTGACCGATTTAAATTATTTTAAATTTTCGCGCCAAAAAATTTTGAAATTTTTCAGCCAATCAGAATCGAGTATTTGATTTTTGGTTGCTATGGCTTCCTATTGGCCGATTTAAACAAGGT
>JAUZND010011753.1:0-28711 GCA_034780555.1 Coelogynopora nodosa | reverse complement strand
AGAACATAATATGAGCATGACATATATGGAATGGAATATGAGATGAAACATGTAATACTAAATGAAATACTAGAGAATATATAATAATAGGGTATAATGGAATGAAAAATAAGTATAGTATTAATTAAGAGAACCGTAAAGTGAATGGGAAACCTCTACAACTTTTTATTTTAAATTTTAATATACTGTAATTATAATTTTATTAATTTTAATATGTAATATTCTTTGTTTAATTTTACTAAAAAAGCGAAACAGATGTATTATTTAATATGTATTTTTTCTTATGTTATTATTATTCTTTATAAAACTCATTTTTAAAATTTTTTACATAAATACTTATAAAGGATTCAAAAGTAAAACAGGCATTTCTCCTTATTCTCTATACTAAAAAATTGTGTTATACCTAAAGTCATGTGTATATGATTATTTTACGTCAATAAAATCAAAGGCAAAATAAAGCAATGGCAACAAACTGGAAAAATGATATTAGTATTACTGATGATTGCTTTGATGAAGTGGATATATTCAATTCTAGTAAAACAGCTTCTGCTGATACAAATTCAGTTGGCACACTGGTATGTATAGTATTTTTGATATACTTGATTTATATGATAAAGATATTGCACACCTTCAAAGTTCAAATACTATTAGTATTACTGTATTTAAAAGATAATATTTAAATACATGTTTAGTACCATTATTGAAACTGAATTGTACCATTATCAGAAACAGATATTGGTCATTAAAGTCATTACAATTATGAAATGCACAAATATATGGAGATATATTAACATTCACATAGGATACTGTTCAGAAATAAAAGTTGAAATAAAAGCAGAAAACACAGCACAGTTACATTTTTGTGAAAATTGTGGTACATGAATATGCATTAATATGTTGAGGGGAAAATAATTTCTGATGTGCAGTAGGATTAGCCTATGACTATGTCATATTTATATTTCCCATAGTTAAATATATATACTATAGTCTATACTATGTCTATACTATAGTCTATAGACAAACATATGATATCTGATGCCACATAAAAACATAAAATTAAAATAACATAAAACTATTTGAATCATAAAAATATTTCTATGATTGATTTTTTGCATAGATGATCGTGAACATGATATCTTTAATATTCCAGGTGGTTTGGAGTTTATCTTCATTAATAAAAAAAGTTCCAGCTAGTTTGGGTTTTCTGGCTAGTTCAGGATATACAAATTACCATAACTTGTACTTTCCTGTCAAGACTCACAAGGGATATTATTTTTATACATGCCTGGAAAACCATTTTTGTATGGTTTCTCAATTTATATTCTTCATATTCAGGCTATGGCCTGAATCTATATGGCTATGTATATTCCTCAGTTTTGACATTAAATTTTTTTCACAAATTTAATTATTTGACTACTTTGAATAAACTTTTCAGACCAATTAAAGATTTATTCTAGATCAGTCTGACTGATCTGAGATAATCCAAGATTGGTCTGACCAATCTAAGATATTCCTAGACCTAGATCAGTCCAGTGACTGATCTAATATTAATCTACCGGACACATCTGGGATCTAAGATTATTCCAGATATTATTTATATAATTTTTTATATAGTAAATTTTTATTTTATTAAGTTGTTGTTATACTGCAGTAATATCGCAACTGCATTGTTATTTCAATATTAAGTGGAGCATAAAATTAAAGACCAACATTACTTTAATTTTTCTACATTTTCAGAACAAAGTAAAAATTTATACTAGATCCGACTGACCAATCTGGGATTTAAAATTATTCCAGATTGGTGACTGATCTAATATTTCAGATTACTCGGACTGATCTAAGATCTGTCAGCATTCTAGATTGGTCTGCAATATATACATGAACCTCCATCTACCCCATGGCCATATACTATAGCAGAAATAATGTTTTTGAATTTTCATTTTTCTGCTTTCAGCTCTTACTATGAATAGTAATATTTGTGTGCTCTCATCTCAAATCACTATTGTAGTTATTTTATCATACTACATTAGTCCAGCAGAATTGTGATGAAGCTTGTTTTATAGTATATATATAATGTTTTATTGCAGTTTCTATAACTTATAGATATACATAATATACATATGCAGGAAATCATAATCAATGGCTCTTGCCCTTGCCAGTGATATCTTTTGAGAAGCAAGCATCTTAAAATATGGTACTGCACATGTTGATTCTTAAAGTGGCATTGGGAGTTTCCTTGGTACATAATAGCACTGGATAGGGATTGCTGGAGATACTTCATTTTTTCTTTCTTCTTGATATGCAGAATATTTTCATTTCCATCTGATAAATGACTCTCATCTGTCAGACCTTGTTGATCAGAAAAACAAGAGCATGATATGGTAGCATTGACATTTTTGGAGAGAAATGAAGCAATTTCGAACTGCAATCATTACAAATGAAGTCAGAACTTGTTTCTGAGGCATAACTAATCAAGTCAGGAACATGTTTTTTTAATCCTTTTTTTTCTTTACAACTTTGTGGATACCCAAATCATCTTGGTCATCATTATCAGGTATTATGTTGATGAGATGAGAAACCTTACTCTGGAACATAAGAATACTTGCAATTTCAACTCCAAAGAGGACTACATGGTCTGTCCCAAAATTTGAAACAATATTTTCAATCAACATGTGTTATTTCAGGGGAATTCACTTAAAAGATAAATATAGATTGTATACTTCAACAGATCACTTCTTAGTGATTGGATCATTTTATAGATTTTATATCATCTAATTTAATAATAGCCAAATATTATTATGAAAATTTTGTTACATGAATATATTGATTGTTAAAGAAATACCTTATTCCTATTATGCTGATTCAATTTGTGTATTGGCAGTAACATTATTTTGTGTTTATGAGTTCACACATTTGCACTTAGATAAGATTAAAAACTTGTTAATTATATAATATAATACTATAATAAATGTACATAAACAAACAAGTGTAAAATAATATAAATATCATTAGCAATAGTCCAATCCAGTATGTATTAACAGCAATTCAAAATCAAATCTGCATAATTTATAAATGCATACTGACATATAGAATATGACATATAGCAATGCATGATAATCACATTTTTTTAACAAAAAGTCTTGATTCCTTTTTTATTTTATTCAAGTACACTAATTTTTTTTAAATGTATACTATTTAGAATTTGAAATTAAATCTTATATAAATACATATTGTTTTATTAAATGTGTAATTTTTAAGTGATGTAAGATCATTACATTTTTTGAAAATTTGTTCATTTTGATGCTATTTTGAATATTTATGTTTTCATTTTCTAAAGAGAGTTGAAATTTTCAGATAATATGTAATCTACTATTTAGAATATTTTTTTAATTCATATTTATTTATGTTTATTTAAAAAAATATTTTATCATTACTATTTGGACCAATCAGGAGAGACCCTCTGATGTTGATTATTGATTTTTTCAAGTTTCTCAAGAGTGTCAAATTGGCATCCTCTTGATTTGAGATCAGTATATATAGGAGTTATAGAAAATGCAATAATCATTTTTATATAATACAAAACACACACCAGCCCTAATCATACTTTTTCCACAGGACTACATCACATCTTGATGTTAGAGCTATTAATCATTTTGCTTCTTTCATAATTATTGTATATGGACTCCCTTTTTGTTTACATTTTGGACATATACAGTGATACTTTGCAATTATAAGTTAAAAAAATTAGAACAATATAAAATAAAACATATGCTGCAAGATTCCATTAATTTATTTAAAGTATATTAATTATTCAGTGCTGATGCAGCCTGCATTTCCAGCATTATGCATTTTTTCATACTTCCTAGCGTTTTTTTTGTGATTGACTTCCAAAAAAATATATGTCTTCTTCAGGGTCTTGGGCTGTTAAGACCTATTAAACTGTCAGATTTGTAACTGTAATGTTTTTGTTTTTGTAATCTATTACTATTACAGTTTGGTAACTTGCAAACTATTTATCACAGAAGCTACCTTTCAAGAATAAAATTATTCACTGTCTCAACTTCCTTGAAATCTTCCAGCTGACAAAAGAGGACCATGTTGTTTATGTTGCCCAATGTCGTCTGTCCTGAAGAGATTCACAATCTCAAGACTGAGTTGTGTCTTTTTAATATTTGAGACAAGAAGAACAAAGAAAGTGTTGATCTGGTTGAGGTGTGGAATGAATTGAATACAACTGAGAAGTATCCAATTCCATGACTTTGTCAGCTTGCAGCAGCTGTTTCTACACTTTTCCATGGTAACAGCGATGCGGAAAGGCATATAGGGAAAAGTCATGACATTAACAGTGATAACAAATGGAACCCATTATCAGGTAGACATATTCTTTCTCCCTCTTGATCAGAAATAAGAATTCAAAAAGTTATGAGCAGAAGTTAAACAGAAGAGAAAGAAAAATTGCAGAATATGACTAAAGTGGATTCAGTTCGGAAGTTGACATTGCGAAAGTTGAGAGAAGAGGAGGCAATTGTGGAAGAAAAAAAGAAAGAAGCAGCTTCCAAAACGTTTGAAGCAGAGAGATGCCTTCAAAAAGCTCTCCCAGATTTACAAGATGCTCACAAGCTGCAAGAAAAAGCAAACATGGATGGATGTTTTATATCCACAAACTTGAAATATTATTATTGTGTATTTAATTTACATTTTCAGCATCAAGAAGAAAGCATTGGAGTGTGTTCTGATGAGAACCGTCAAAGAAGCCAAAGAAATAAAGAGAAAGATTGGGTCTTCTAGATTGTCAACTCTACCCAAAGTCCCGAAAAAGAAATGATTTTAATTGAAAGACAATCCACTAACTAATTTCACAATATAAATTCTCACATTTCCTATATATCTATTATATATCTACCAGTATATCTCGCCTTTTTGTAATACATTTTTCCCAGCATTATTTTCAACCACTTGCGTTTTTTTAAATTAAATTGAGCCGCACCAGCACTGCCTCCTGGGATTTTCTCTTTATATTCAATTTTAGTTACAAGAACTCTAATTAATAAGATTATAAAGCAACATTTGTATAACATCTCATTTACCTTAGAATTTGAAAAGTCAAAAGTTTTTTAACAAATAAACAAACATAAGTTAGTGAATCTATTGATGTCTTTTAATTAAAATGTAATTCTGTCACATGAGCTCATCTGAGTGTGCTCAGTTTATTACTTAAATATATTCAATTTTATAAGAATTCTAATTATTAACATTATAAAGCAACATTTTTATAATGTTTCATATTGTTTTTCAATGAATAAACAAAAAACAAACCAAGTGCACTTGTGTTAGCTCATGTGAGCTCGTTTTTAAATAATAAACTGAGGTAGTATGCTTGGGAGTGCTCAGTTTTTAGGCATTCATGAGTGCATGCTCAGTTTAAAGTAGGAACCTCAAATGGCATACTGTTCAGTATTAATTTTTTATATCATATTTTATTATACTATAATTTTATTTATTAATAACTGTCTTTATATAGGCACTTATAACTATGTATATATATATATACATAAGTATATATACTGTATGTATATATAAAATATATTAATAGCTCTACTTTAAATTAAAAAACACTATATTTAATTTATATAAATGTTATTATTATTATTATTATTATTATTTAATATATAAACGAGTAACAGTTATTTATAATAATATTATAATTTTATGTGCCTAATATATAAGTCAATACTTTATATAAATGTTTTTTATATTAAGTATTTAATGTGTTTATTATTATTATTATTATACTAATCATATCTATTTATCTGAATTAATAATTATTATATTGTCAAATAAGTAACATAAATATTTAATTTTCTGTATAAATTAAATGCATTTAATTTTAAGTTTAAATATTTGCATATATTTTTAATTTCTTTTATATCTGTTCATCTTTTAGACGTCCCTACTTTTACATGGATTCCGGATTTCAATCTATATTTTAATCTATAATTAATCAAAAATGTCCCAATGAGATGAGATAACATATAATAAAACAGTATTATAAAAGACACAATTGAAGATCATCTATGATGTTAAGAATTAAAATTCAGTGATTGGATAACCCAATCACAAACTGTTTTTGCTAAAAGTGTAAAAAGTGGAATACATAATTAAAACAACTATAATGTGTATTTGATAAATATTAAGTATATTTAGTGATATTTGGGTATTGTTTTAAATAAGGTATAAAACAGTCAAATTATGGGTATTTCAATCTTAGAAGCCCTGATCTAGTAACAATTTCATACCTGATAATAGGTTTTATTTCAAATAAAGTATAAGACTATTTAGGGTTATTTCACTCTTGTAAGCCCTAATTGGGAAACTTTGTTGTACCAAATCACAAATTTTTGTGTTAAATAAGGTGTAAAACTGTCAAATGGTGGGTATTTCAATGTGAATCTTACCTTTCTATCAAAAAACATATTAGCCAAATTCCACAATCCATGTTTCAGAAATCTTCTTTATAGTAATCATTGTTTTAGCCACATTAATATTTTTTAGGTCGTTTATGTAATCCAGAATCCATGTAATAGTAGGGACTTAAATATAGTATAGTTACAACCAGATGATGATAAAATAAAACCTGATACTAATTCTAAATTATATACTGCTAATATGCCAAAAACCTGTAATAAAATATTATACTTATTTTATAAAAGTTAATACAAATGCCATATATCAATTATTTGGATTAATATTTTTATAAAATAGTTACCTAAAAAAAATGTACAATAAAAAAGCAATGTTTATTTTTATTAATATTTTGTTAATTTATGTCTATTAAAAATATCTACAATAAAATATTTTAACTTAGCAATATGTATATATTAATCTATTATTAATAATATCAGTAATGTGCTTTAATATTAACATTTATATTAACAGTTATTTATTTTAGGTTAATTAAATATGATGTAATAATAATTATTCAATACCTCTTCATAAGAATAAATTATTGATTATTACAGAAGTTTTAGAAGTTTATTTTATATTTGTGTTTAATGATAGTAATATAAGTTTTAGCATAGTTTCAAAATTAAAAAATACACATGTATAATAATTTGCTACATTTTTTATGTTTAGAATCAAACAAAGTGCTGACACTCCTGAATTGTAATACTGTGTTTTATTTTAAATCTAATGTTAGTGCATTTTTATTAATAAAAAAATTATGTACTCTGTTAATTTAAAAGAGTAATATTACTGTTAAAATTTTTAGTGTAACTCTACTCTTTTACTTTAATTTTTTTTAATTACTCTACAATATAAAGGTAACAATACTTTTATGAAGTGTTAATTCCTTAGGGAGTATGAAAGAGTATGTAAATACTTTGTATGATGAAGTGAATAATAACTATATATATATATATATAGATAAACTATAACTAGTGAATTTTAACAATTACATATAATAATAATAATCAACCATAGCTACTCTCAGACATTTATATCAATATCCACATTAAATTCAATGACAAATAACTATACACAATATGTGACTCATAATTTTACAATTGTCTATCAATGTAAAGGAGAATACCAAAGGAATGCAACACACATGCATAATATTTCAATATGTACTAAGAAAAAATATTGAAGTGCTTCTATTCAAAATTATATTGTGTTCCTGTTGCATTTCCTTTGTGTTTTGTTAGCTGTATTACCCATGACTAATATGTAGTAGGCCTATATAAATGTAAAATTTTAACAATTTCAAATATTAACTAAATTAGTTTTTTTACAGCCTTTATATTTAATTAAGAGTTGCATAATCCTGTTCAATTAAAAAAATATCTGTTACAGACCCAACTATGATATCTATAAATAATTTTTTGTATAATTAAAAAAGGAATACTCTTCCAATTGATATTTTATTGATATTGACTGATTGTTTAATATGTTTAATGCTTCTTCATTACATATTTCTTATTATAAATAAATAAGTGAATAAGCCCAGTTAACTTCACTTTATGGTACCTATATAGGTTTCTTCATTGTGTCTGCATAAGTTTTGCAGTATATATTTTAGTATGTTAAATTCTAGTCATTCATTAATAAAATTACTATTTTAAATAAAGTTTAAAATTTAAATATAATTTACAATTTTAAAATAAATTTTATTTATTATTATTATTCCCTTATTATTATTTTTACATTATTTTGACTATATATATAATGAAAATTATATATGGATTGTTTACTTTTATGGCAAAAGGGGACATTTAAGACATAATTATATAAATTAGATTATTTATCTCTGGATTTTACACTGATATTATTTGCTTTTATATTCATTGTATAAAAAGCTAAAAAAAATTGTTTTAGTTTAATTGACTAAAAATATTCTATTTCATGTTGAGGCATCTATTTCAGTCACAAAAGTATATCAATAATTCATGGTAAACAATCTTAAAACGGTAATAGTGTAAACATTGTCATTTTCTAAAGCTTTTTGATTCTTATAAGAAATATGCGTATATATGTGTTTGCATGTACAGTATATAGCATAATATTTTCGTGTATATAGATAAATGAAATGTACAGTTTGTAGTGATAATGTGTATCTAGTGTCTTGATCGATATTTAGTGTTACTTTTTTCATCTTCAATTTTATTTTACTGGAACTGTACTATCAAACATTTTAATACAAAAATGGGATCTGTAAAATATTTGTAAAATTCGTAAAACATTGTAATAGCTTTAAATGCTTGAATTCGAATATTTATTTTAAAATTAATATTCTTGCATCCATAAAGTTGAATCAATATTGCATAAACAATACTTCATAGATCGAGCCTTACCATAAACATGTTTCGAATATATCTACAACGTTTAAAATAAATATTTTAAGGTATACTGCCATAGATCTTTTTTCATCGATGATATAGATAACATCATAATTTTGTATAAAGTTAAATTGGTTTCAAAATATTGTTGTGAGGAAAATTAACAAAACGTGTAGTAACTGATCAAGAAGTATAAAGAGACAGTGTAAAATAAATAAAAACCAAAAGAATCCATATTTTTATCAAAAAAGGGGAATACACTTTAAACGAAACTTATTCTCGGGTGTTCATTTCAAACAGAGCTGTTGTTATATATGTACATATACTTAGAACTGAAACTATTGAAAACCTTATGTGAATATTTATTGCTTTTGTCAAAACCTCTGGAGAGAAATTCTGTATTTTGATTATGTAACAATTCTACTTTGTTTGCACATTGTTGTGTGGTTTAACAGTATATGCTGACTGTGATTTCAGACTTATATTATTTGGGACATTAGGACATGAACCTATCGCACTATTAATTCGTTTTCTATTTACTATAATCCAGGAAAGTTATTTGTTTGTTATGTTTGTTCTTTCTTTCAGAAACTGCGACTTTAATCTAGTAATTTATTATCTATTTTGCGTATTTCAGAAAGTTTATTGATTCGATTCATTTTCAATTATATTAAATATGCTACATTATCTAGTAAATAAACGTGTCTTGTCATCATTTCTGTTCTATATACTAAACTCAATTATTCTATATTATGTACAAAGAATTACTAATTATGATCATATTTTTTCGTCTAGTTTGAAATTGAATAACATACTATGTAGTCGCTATTTTCAGTGTAGTGATAGTATTGACCAAAAGTATTAAATGTGCAATTTATTCATTTAGTGAAGTTGTATGCTAATCCCATGGTTTGTCTTATCATATTCAAATGATCAGTCAGTTAATAATAGCAGTGAAAAGTATCTTTGCTGAATGATGCCTTATAATATATAAACAGATTGTACGCAATACTACTAACGGTAACTATTTTTTTGAAATTATATATTTTACTGTTATTTAATTTTTTGGCTATCACTTATTTAAACAATATTTATTTTGTAGTATTTGCCTCTTTGGCCTGTTGTATTTGTTCATATAGTCTTCCGTTTGTATTTAATTTTAGACATGTCGGCCGACAATAAATTTGCTACAACAACGTTCACAAGTAAGGAAAACGGTTGCGACAATATCTCCATATCAGTTAAATGTGACCTGGATGCCGATGAAGTCTACGGCACCGTCCACCTCGTGATCCCGGTGAACCGGACGATAGATTGGGTGCTGGACGAGTTTTGTCGGGAAAAAGCAGTCTCCCGGCAGTCGACCTTTTACCTGCGGCGAGATGAAGGTAGTGCCGACCTCAAAGCGAGTAATACGTTGTCCCAAGAATGTATTTCGTCGGGCGATGTTCTTTTTATCTACAATAGAGGTAAGATGATCTCGTAATAATCGGTCAGTTTAAATTAAATTCATTCTGTTAATTGTTTATTTCTTTAACTTGCAATTCGTACTATTCGACTTTTTTAAAACTTAGTAATGTATTCAATGGGTATTTTATAACCACAATACATTTTAGTTCTCATTCTTTTTCTCATTTTGTCAGTAAATGCACATGCCCAAACGTGTTCAAAATTAATATAAATAATATTTAAACTGTAATAATATAAATGTTATTAATTAATTAAATGTCGAATATGTTTTCATAAGTATTCACCAATCAAGTTTACAATAATATTTTAAATTATACCAGTTGCTTTGTTCGATTATATAGTTATGGCCAGAAGTTATAAACTTTTTGATATTTATTTGCTTGACGTATGTTAAATTTTACATATTAAATATAATTTTAGTTTAAAATTATAATATAACAGTAAATAAATCTAAAATGTAAATGATTTAAATAAATCGCAAATGACCAAAAATATTTAATTTATATTGACCTCATTTTCATGTTTCTATATAATTACTATCTCTGTATTAATGATAGCATGACTATGATATTTAATATTTCTTATACTATCTCATTTTATATCGTAGGCCTATTTGTAATGGTGTTGATTGAAACAAGTTTCTGTTTATTTTTATTTCTATGAAAGTATTTAATTGTCAATGCATGTTGTGGCATCAATTATTAAATGATGTTATATATTTATTCAAAAACTACATTAAATTTTATTGTTCGTCAAATGTATTATTTTTTAATGGATAGATACTGTAATAAATATCATTTTATCTAATTTAACTATTTGTACATTATAATCATAAATATATTATTCTACCATTTTTAGTTTATTTTATATTTCGTGGAATCTTTGATTCGTAAAGATAAACTTCACCTACTAAATATATCTTGTTATATTTTGATACACCTCTTAGTTTAATAATTATAAATTCTCCCCAATGTCGAAAGTGTTAGCAAAAAAATTAAAATAGAATTATTTTTACTTTGTAAACTTTTACATTATATCAATAATTTATTATATTTTATGTATAAAATTGTTTTTTTTCATCTCCTATGTAGTGATTATTGAACTTTGTATTAAAATAAAGCATAACACATTATCAATTATTTTTCAAGTGTGAAATCGTTATTTAACCTACCATATTATATGCAGTTAAATCGGTTAGTGGGAAATATTAAATCCCATATACTGGGCCGGTTACCTACCACAAAGTTTGAGAAAATATTCTTAGAAAGAAAATAGTGTGAAATTAATATAATTCGGAACAATTTTAGGATCTAAAAACGTTTTTTAATGACTTTTTATTTTCAACATAATTTGTGTCATTTTAATGTCACTGGAATCTTATTTAATCTTTCTATTTTGTATATATTATTTTATTTCAGAAATTATTATTCAGACAATAAGTAATGAACTCATAACATATTTTTGTTCTCTGTTGTCTTTCCTTTTTTTTCGACGTTGTATTCATTACACCAACTTTGCTCTAGAAAATGTCGTCAAATAGTATAATATAACTATTCGTTTTTTAGTCACCAATTAACTCAGTAATCCTACCTATTCAACTGTATAATATAATAATACTTTTTCAGAAAGTGCTTCAAGTGAATATATTTCTCAAACCTGAAAAAATTCATTTTAAAATGCTTATGTCATATGTTTCAAAAAAAGAGTGCCAACAAATTTTTGCGATTATGGGGCTGAAAATATTTTTTAAAATTAAATTTAAAAATATTTAAATAATAAAATTACCAAATATGTATATAGCGATCGCTCTCTATAACGTATATTATGCATGTTATTTGATGTAAATACTACTTATGTTTTAAATGTGTGTATAATGTCACAGTACTTAATATGTTAATCTCAATCGTAATTTATAGAATGCACCAGTTGTATTCACTTCGCACTTTTTAATTAGATTTCAATAATTCTTTCCTTCCTTCCTAATTGTCGTTGTCGTATTCATGAGTGATAGTTACAATTATGTACCAATTGAAGTCATATATCAGTTTAACAATTTATTCATATACTAACATATGTACCTTCTTTCAATCCAATATTGACCATGGATATCCAGAGTGTGTAGTTGATTTGTAATCATATTTATTTGTTATACAATATTACATTATTTCTGTAATATCTTGTATATTTTATTTCAATATATTTAGTTGTAATCGATTATCTGTCCTTTACGTCACTATGTCTCCGATACTTTTTTCTAAATTCGTGGTGATAATAATAATATTAATTTATAAATCATTTACTGTCACATTTGTGGAAATATTTACAAAATTATATATCTCATAAATTATTTCAATAATATAAAATATTATAATAATTCTCAATTACGAGCATCAAAATACTTTTTAGCTGTAAATTCACTTAAAATATTAGCTAGTAATAAAATGTTTTGTTAATAAAAACATTTATTTGATGTTCTTTTTTGCTTAGGATATAATGTATAATAAGATTGATCTTCATGTCTCATTTACTCTATATGTTACAAAATTATTTAATTATTGAGGATAACTATTAATGAATACATAGTGAGGTTAAAAATAAAATGTCTTTACATTTGTAGGACATTCGGAGTCATTGAGAGAAAGGAGAAAAACTACTAATTTAAAAATAAAAAAATGCATTTTACATATTTATATAGAATCGTTTATATATTGGTTGTTATTATAAACTCACATTAGGTATATATGTATTAAAAACATTTTTTTTAGAAATATGATATTTTATGTATAATCTAATTAGAGATACAATAAAAAATATTCATTTTAGCCATGTGAAAATCGTTAATGATTTCAATATACTGATTTATATTTTAATTTTTATAATTAGTTATAATATTATTTCTATTAACATTTTAAAACTATATTTATCTTACCTAAATACCCAAAAAAAATTAACTGATCTATAATTTTGTTTGTTTAGTTTAACGTGTATAAGATCAAGTAAAGTAATAGAAGAGACGACAATTCATAAATAATGCTATATAATATATATTTAGGATGCACGCTTTATTTATTGTTCACTAATTAGTCCTTCGTACCTTTTCATGTTGTGTTCACTGTTTACTTAATTGTCAGTGTATAGGCTATTACTGTTTATATTATAATATATTTTTTTAAATAGTGAGTAGCATCCTACACATATATTACCACAATATTTACCAAATATTAACTTTCAATTGGTATATTACCTGCTCATTTTTCAATTATATATAAATGTAATATTTTTCACCTTATTCTAACAATAGATATATACTTCGATTCAGGCTACTATTTTATTGATTTCGATGATGACAACACAAATAAATTGTCATTAATAGATTTAAATAAATAAAAAATTGAATTCTTTTCAAAGGGCTAAAAGATACTTGTATTTAGGGCCGTTTGAATATCCGCTTGTTACTTATAATGAGAATGCAAACAAACATATTATATTGATAATAACTACATCGTGGTTGTCAATAGTGCTGACAATTTACATAATGAAGACTGATCAATAATGCTGAGTCAATAATCAGATTTAGCCAAATAAGTGTGTCTCTTAATCGGGCCATATATTAATCTTCATAGAAAAGTTGGTCATCAGTGCTCCATTATTTGTTAGAATTGAGGATGTTAATTGAATATCAAGCAGCATATTGCTTCTTTTAAAATTATTTGCAGTTTCAATACGTCTATTTATTCCTTAATTCGTTCTGTGGAGGATCACTGGAAGATCGATTAGCGTGTCGCCGTAGTAATATTCGATGGAAAAAACTTGGATTAAAAAAACGTGTTAAAACTGCTGATCATTTTAAATGAAGCAATTATACTGGATATTCAATCACCATCTTTAATTCTAATATATGATATGAATAATTGATAACCAACTTTGCTATTAAGATTTATATATATATATATAGTCTGATTAAAGGCCTTACATTCTACTGAAATGAATACCGAATATGAATAATATTTTTCCACGATATATTCGGATTATTAACATTTTATATACTGTTTTTTTTACTCATGTTCATTATGTACGAGTAATTTGTCGGTAATAATAACTACCATGAGGATCTGCTATGAATTATTTCTGTGTATTAGATGTAAGCAAATACACGATAATTAAATCGATGGAGTATAACACACGAAAACTCAAAATTGACAAATAGAGGTTTTTGATTTGTCTACTATACGATATGAAATATTTTTTGGCCATTGTTTGTTTTGTTTTTATGCTGTTACAATGCTTACACATATCATTCGATATCTTATATATGTAATATGTTTGCATCCCTAAGTATGTATAAATTTAAGAAAGTTATTTTCTAATTTCTTTCTAATCCATTTTACAATTTTTAAAGCATGTGTACTAAAAGAAACCATTCATTATACATCAACTATTAATTATTAAATACATTAAATAATAATTTAAATTCATGTTAGTTATAGTTACAATATTTTTTTGGTAAATTTGGTAAATATTTTATGGGTAAACATTTTTCACAATTATTAATAGGGATACATTGCTACACTTGAATACGGTATGTAGTAATTAATCATGGTGTTCCTCGAGACATTATACCGGAACTGAAACATGGTACATTATTGTCTAAATTTCAATTTAAATGTTATACACATAATTACATACAAATCCTTTAATAGGTTTTACTTTCCAAGGAAGATGATTAAATGTCAAAATGCCGAAAAATGGTACGAAACAGTTTTGTTGATTTTAACGATTAATCTTTCAATGTGACAAACCGTTTTTTTAATTATTGCAAATACTATAAGTAGCAGTTAATCATCATTAAAAATTATAATTATATAATTTTTTATTATTTCTGAAATGTTTCGCAACAAACAATACACCTATTTTATGTTTAGGTTAAAATGAACCACATGACTTATTTTAAAGATGGAGTGTAATTTTTTTTAAAATTATAATTGAAAGTATTATTTTAACATTTTTATCATATAATACTAAATCTTTATTTCAATATTTTGTATAATTATAATTCATAGTCAAAATTATATTGTATCTCACCTCGAATATTGAGTGGGATCCAATGGAAAATGAATGTGCATCATACCTTAAATAACTTGGTTATCGGACTCACCAAATTCGATTCTTTCGCTAAAGACGAAAGTCTGCAGTTAATTGAAAAATGAGAGACTAGCAGTCATCATAACTTACAGGGTTGCCACTTATCCAATTTTTGTCTCATTTTTTATCAGCAGGATAATATGGTGATGCTGAAATACAATTGTTTTGTGGGGCAAAGGTGTGGAGTAAATATATGAGATATGCATAATATTAATTTATTTTTAATTCTAATCAATATTATATTTTCATAAATATTAGGTCAATTTAGTGATATAAAATTAGTATTTTTCTTTTCCTGTTCTTTATATTTAGAGTACGGCGTTATTATTCAATTTATGTTATAATAATGAAAATAATAGTGATGATAATAAATATACATTCGGTGATCATGTCAAACAACTATTTGGTAATATATCTCCCGTACTAGTGTCATCAAAATATTGAATGAAATTTCGGAAATTAAACATAATTTTAGGTTATGCAAGAATTACAATCAACGAAAGCTTCAAATTGCTGGCCAATAAATCTATTTTAAATCTTTTGAGATACATATTTTATCCTTACAAAATTTAACTTTTTATTGAACATTTCTTTGCAATTATAGTATGACATATATTTATTGCACATATAGATTATTGTTTTTGTCGTGGTTATCACATGCAAAATTCTTATATTGTCGCAGTTTTACAGACATAACATTTTAGAAACACTGCAGCATTTTCATAAATATTATTTTCAGACTAATACATATAATTTATCAATGAAAGGTATACCTCTAAATTTATCAGTTATGGTTTTAGATACGGACCTGTAAGTCAAATTATACATATATTATGCTTTATCAAAAATACTTTTAATATGTTTGAAGTAAGATAATTATATTTATGTTTTATAGAAAAATATATAGTAGTAATATTAATATTTTTTGAACATGTGGATAAAACTCTACCCAATTCAGATGGAATCTATATTTTAATCACTGTCTGCATGATATCACGCTAGTCCATTGTTCTATTATCTTACATTCTTAACTGTATTTTTGATTAAATTGATTTATTAGTTGCATGCAAAAGATTAGAGTAAGGCACGATTATTATCATCTTATTACGGCGCTTAATATATGTATTGCAAATTTCATTAAAAACATCTAATGCCTTAATTTCCTTTCCAGAGTGTCTGTAATTAAAAAGCAACCAAATTTATTTATAGCAACTATTATTATGTTATTACTAATGGCTTCTAAATTATACATACATGGCTTATATACATAATACTTACTCATATAATAACAATTTATAAAATACGCAAAAAAACTCAGTTTGATGTGTCTTGAACTAGAGCGATTATAATATAATGGTTACTAAACTATTACAAGTTCTAAAATGTACGCATGCACTATTATTACAAGCAAATGTTTTTTTATATAATGACATAACTACAAAATAAGAAATTACTACACATATAAATTCCTCATCAGCAGGAACAGTTCACATATTCATACATATGATGATGAAAAGTTTAAGACACCTCTATCAATTAAGACAAATCAACCATTTCTAAGCGTAATTTTCACAAGTTTAACAAAATAATATTGATTATTTTTTATTACTTTTTATATTGTAATTTGTATTATGTAAATAACTTGTTTGCGTAATATATAATGTTTTAATGTGTAAACCTTAGACTCTAGTACACAATAGTTGGTGTACTACTATTCGACTAAGCTGGTTAATATATAAGACTGGTTCATTGAATTAATAGTCCGTACTGTTCAAAATTATTAGCTAAATGGTAATATTTATATTACAATCAGAAAACTTGAATCACTTTATAATATTAGTTTATAAATTCAGGATCAATCACTGCATTTCTTTTTGTGGAACATTGCTGAATGCCATTTTTTGTTATTTCTTAATTCCATTATAAAAGGTCATTATTAGCATTTATTGCTATGTTTGAATTTTTAACTTAACTGTGGACAGGGTGGCCACGTACTTCAATTTTACTAATGTATTTAACTATACTCGAATTTTAAAAATGTACTCTAATTTACTTGAATGTCCAATTGTGTCCTTGAATTTTTTCATAATGGGCAATGTTATTAATATTATGCAAAAAGTATATATAATAAATCAGTTGAAAGGGATAGGTAAAATGCTTAAACATTTCGCGCTGCGCGCGATATTGTAATTAGTTTATCCAACTTCATCTCTATATTCGTGTACAATAATTAGTTTTATATGCACATTATATATTTACATGCAGTTGTCCTGGCTATGACGTTAAACCTTATCCCAGAAAGGGTCCTTTGGCAAAGGAAAATGTCCCTACTGGCAGATCTAGTACATATTAAATAAGTTTGAACTGTTTAATGTCTTAAAAACAAACTTTAGAGCATTTGGAAATATGTAGCTACCAATACATAGCAATCCATGCACTTGATTTTTTTAGGCTGAATGGAGTGGCCACCCTGTGTAAAATTTGTGCTCGTTCCTGGTGCATTAGAAATGCCTTCACTACTCATTAAATGTATCTAACATATTTTCTTCAGACAATATTAGTAGTGATATTTACGTCTGAAATACTCGATACATATCAGTGAAGACCTTTTCTATTAAAAGGTTTAATAAGAAATATACTGCTTTCGTCTAGATCTTCACAATAAATTAACCCTTGCTATGTTTTAATTGACATTTCGATTGTATATATTGTATTTTTTTTATCAAGTTCGTAATTTAAAGTGGACTTTTGTATAAAGACTTAAAGATAGTTGCAACCCTGAACTTAATAAATTAGGCTGTTGTGAGTGAGGTCGCATTTTTTATAATTTCTTCCACCAACGTATTTGATGGTATTATTGAATATGCTTCAATTTTGTTGACTATACCTGATTGAATTTTTAAATGGTTATCTTACAAACTAATATAATATAGATAAATTGAACTATATAATTTTATGTTCTTTCTTCAAAGCGATTAAAATAATGTGCAGATGAATAGAAGCTAAACATAGGAATTAATTAGCATAAATATAATTTCAAAAATCAAAAAATTTTCACTTCAAATTATTTGCTATTAGTGCTATTTCAATAAAACGTAAAACTTTGTTTAATTTGTTGTTATACCATATTTTGTTATTTGTTCAATAATTAATTACAACATTTTTTTAGGAAATTTAGTTAACAATATAATTTAAATAATTTAATTTCATCATTCAACCAAAATTTCAAAATGCAATATTAATCATTGTGTTCAAATATACTTCAAATGTTTGCCCCAATAACGTAGCACCTCGTCGCAGAATCGACTGTTATCTCCACTCCATTAAAGCGGTGTCTCTCTCCTCCGCCTTTTTCAGCCACAAAAATCCAGGATGACTCGGTCCAAAAGCCGGTACAGTGCAGCCTGTGGCTGGTCATCGCAGTCATTGTCCTGTTGATCGCACTTGTCGGCCTGATCACGGTTATGGCCCTCTGGTTTAAAAGTTCAACAGAAAGCAGCGTGGTAACTTCGGTGAGTTATAAAACAATTACTGTATAACGATCGAGTTATTGACGTAAAGTGTTGTGGACCGTTAACATCTGTAAAGAGCAGCAAGAGGGGAGAGAAACTTTTATTTACTTCGTATTTCTTACAATATCTATTTGCAGTTGATTTGCTTATCAGATGTTTCATAAAAAGTAAAATATCTACAATTATTATTCTGTATAATTTGTAGATTGATTTTGCAAATATGAATCTAACAAAAACGTTGCTGTATTAATTTTTAGGGGGTTGTATTATGATTTTTATCGGATTGTAACCTTTTGCAAGCATGTTTGCATATTCATATTATGCCATTGTTTGTTAGTTATTTGTAAAACAGCCAATTTAAAAAGTGAAAAAAAATTATTAGGAAAAATACATCTATTTTTTCATGATGGTAACAATAAAAATTGTATTTTTCATACTTGTTACTATACAATTGGCCAATCTACAGATGTATATAAACAAGGCTAAATAGTTTTACTGGGTAAAATATAAAAAATATTTCACCCTCGACCTTGTGTTTTATTTGCTAATATTTTATATGTGTGTTCAATATCACAAACTAGAAAATGCGCTGTTTCTAACAATTTTTTCTTAGATAAATATTCTGCCTAATTCTAAAAGATATCTATTGCAAGGTCAAAAAGGTTTTTTGTCCAGTTGAGTAATTTTAAATAGTGTTTGTCACAAAAATGTTATCTGGATCTTGACATCAAGGGATAAGTTATACTCCTATATGAAATTTATATTAACTAAATTTGGGGGCAATGATTGTTAAGTTACATTGCCCAATTCATTCAGCTCTGTTAATCCCAAAAAAAGTGAAGGATTTCAAGAAATTAAAAAAATATATAATCAGTTTATTTCCTAATCTGTTATTGCTAAATATTTCCAATCAGTTGCTTTCTGTGATGCTTTGATACCCACAGTCAGCTTTAACTAGCCAATTTATTTAATTCATTTTTCTGGTTTTATGCCTGCTGCCACCATTCTGTCATAATATTTTGCCATCATTTAGGAATTTTTCGTTGGTATGCGGAGTTGTCTTTTGAATATGAGTTCTAAATGTAGGACGAAATGGCGCTGTCCCGATCTCTCTAACGTCCCGGCAAATATAATTGACTAGTAAAATTGAAAGGTTTCGTTTATTGTGACTTTCATATTATCATATGTTAAATACATATATGTACTTTTTCTTCTTAAAACAAGTGTATTAAGCTGGCCATATTTTCACAACAAGTTGCAGTCTTCGCTTCTCTTTATATACTGTCATTTTCTATTTCAACAAGTGAATTCACCTGATTGGGACAACTTATTTTAGTGAATTATATATTGTTTTAAAGTACTTCAAGCTCTTCATTTACGAACATATTTACACCTAAGGACAGTTTGAAAAGTACCCACGGATTTGACTTTTAAATCTATTTTTTACTATTTTAATATTTTTCAATTACACAATGATTAGTGTCCAAATAAACATTTGTGATTGATTATTCGATAATAGCCCGTGAATATCACAGCTGCACACGCTTCTTTTGATTACAACATTGCATTTTTATGATTTCCAAGTTTTAGTCACCTTTTAGCTCGAAGAAAAAATCATTTAAATAGATGTTTAAAGCTTAATAAACATTTTATTTTTTTCATAAAATAAAGAGGTTATTTATCAACTATAATCTCTAATTGTGCTCATCATATATTTTTTTATAATAGATACACCTGCAGAAAAATATATGAAAAATCGGACAAATGTTGAAATATGGCTCAAAGACATTAATTTTCTAAATTAAAATAATCGCTAGACCACACCTCGACAAGAAGTTGAATAAATTACATTTCTATCAAGAGTATAACGTTTTATGTTACAAACTTATACTGTATATATAGTTTAATTATTATCACATTTACAAAATCTAATTTCACGGAGGTGTATATATATTTCGATCCCATATGTTCAGTTGGACTGCCAAGGGGCATTTACGTGCAGCCTCATCAATTTTCTGTTGTATGTATATCGCGATGAAACCGTTTTTTTTTACAATTTTTTTTTTAGCTAACTCTTACTCTGTTGTTTCCTCCAAATATTAATTATTGTAGGCTTAATATATGTATTGCTCTGAAAGTACTGAAAGTTGAATTTAATAAAACGTTTATATGCTACGTTTTTTCTCGTATTTTAATTAAATTAGAATTTTAAGTTTATGTTGCTAAACATTGTTCAACTTTTATGTTTCAACCTTTATCCATTGAAATACCAAATAACTAATTATTCCGGAAAATAAATCACATTGTCACCTTACAATAAATTGATTGTATTGAATGGGCTAAAATATAATTTTAAATTAAATTAATAAATATAAATTAATACTTCTGCAAATACTTTTTTCTATATGTATGTATACATATTATATCAAATACGTTTTTTTTATTTAATTTTTTATTTAAAAATTAAAATGATGTAGATAATAAATCTACGTAACAGTCGTTTTAAGTAGCAGAACATGACGATGGCTATAAAGTATCTTCTGTAATTAGTGTATATTATCCATTAATTCTAGTTAACACCTTTCGGCATACTTACCTGACATAAAATTGTGCACTTTGTACTTCTGTATAGGATTTTTTTGTAATTTAGCTCTCTCTCTCTACCTGTTCTGGTGGGAAATCGAATTTGATACATTTTAAATTATTGCTTCCAAACAGCTTATGGCAGCCTATATAGTAATTGACTACATCTCTGGAATACTTTTTCAATTGAATGTTATTTTTTAAATGATCAAGTCGGCTTTTTCGAAGTAAATTTTAATATATGTGATTTTTAATTACTGTTCGCACATCATTGACCGACCAATTGCCAAATTAGAGGGAAGTTTTCTTGTACATATGAATCTGTGGGGCAATTGTTTTCAATATTCGATCACTCTTAGTTCAAAAGAGACCAATATTATATTGTATATGGGCCGTTTCGTGAACGACTGTTTTTTATAAATGTAAACGTAAATTGTTTATACTATATCTAATCATTCACTGAAGTTAATATTGTCGGTATATATGTATTCATATATATATATTGTTTTTAATATAAAATATAGTAATACTAAGAAGTTAGCCTATATTAATATTAAGCGTTCGTTAACCCTATTAATAAGCATTATGAAAAATCAATTGCAAAGTGTTTAGTATCATTTTGTAGAGCATGAAAAACTGCCCGTGATAAGTGTAAAAAAATTTAATTTTTATTCAAACTTGTATGTGTATAAAGTGGTTCACAATGTTCAGTTAAGTCATTCACAATGAAGTTCAATTAAATCATTCATCTTTCAATTTTTGCTCTTGAATATATTATAAATAAAACACACTTTTTACTAATTCCAATTGCTATTATTCAATTATATATTACTGGTCATCACTTAATTTATGACATATTTTATAAAATGATATTTTCATTTATACTATAATGGTAAATTTTAAAGAAAACATTTTTTTTATTCATACTTACAATAATACATTTTTAAACTTCCAGTATGGAGTAGTAATCGATGCTGGATCGACGTCCTCAAAGCTCTTTGCCTACTCCTGGAGGGACACACCGAAACGATACAACGGCAATGTGAAACAGATGGATATAAATAACTACAAAACACGTAAGCCCATTCAGATCCCCTTTTTATAATTACATTCAAGTAGATAATTGAAATATTAAAAATGTAATTAAAAGTTCTAAAAAATAATTCTAAATGGATTTTTTAAATATTTACATATGTTTTCTGTATTACTTGACAGTATTAGAATTTTAGTCAAAGTTGGCCACGGAAATTATGGTCATGATCATTTTTTATTATATATACAGGGTTGCCACTTGCCACTCATTTGGATTTCATCCAAATTTGAGTTTTTGAAATATTTTAAAACAAATTGAATTAAAGTTGAACTAATTTAATCATTTTTAATGTACCATGCATTCTACAAATGATTTCCGTTTTTCATTTTAAAATTGTTCGGGGGCCTTCGCCAACCTAACCCCACTCCGCTGGGACCACATATTGTTCTCTACTGTCCTGAGTGTTTCATTTGAAGACTGATAATACTGTATGTATGTATATTTATGTATTATGAAACACTGTAAAAATATAAACAATTAAACAACTGTGTCTAAAGAACAATTTCAGTAAAACATATTTGAAACATTCAAAAGAGAGACTGTTTCTTTATCTTTCAATTTCACAATTTATTTACGATAGTAGGCCTAATATATATATTTGAACTTTCATTTTATAAATTGTATATATCTATTAAATAAGAGTTGAAATCGAAATATTTCACATATTTACTGATGATTATTTATTGGATTCAATTAATTTATTATTATTGTACTATTAATTTCACAGAAGGTTGTTTATTTGTTTATGCCTCTATTTAATTGCATATTTATTACTAGGCTATACAAAACCTATGAAGCTAAATGCGGAATAGCAATGTGTCATGATTTACATTTTAAACTAAAAACAAATTAGAATAAGTCACCTCACACTCCCGATTAGATTAGATCAATCTCGAATTGACTAGTAGCTACTGTCTTAATTATGATTGACGTATCGACGGAAAAATTATTGCCAGACATACAGTCTATGGATAATCGTTAGATTTATACAATCAAGATTAGATTAATCTAATCGCAGTTAGACAGGTACAAAAATGTTTATAGAATATATCTATCTGGCTGCAGTTCACCTATTTAATTAATTGTATCAGTAATTTCTTTATTATGTTTGTATCCAGTGGGAAATAACTGATCAATTTGACACCAATCGTCGTATTATTCGTTTACAAAACAACTAATTTACCTTTATATAATGTATTGATTGAAGAACATATATATATATCGACTCATACTCAAGCATGAGCCGATTAATAAGCTCATTGATAAATTTTAAGTAAATATATAATAAGTTTAACAAGATAATAATTTTCCTAATATGTAACAGTATATAATTAGCTCACTTTTCTCACTATATAGACAGATAACATGAATTAATTGAATACAATTACTATTATTCTAATTTAATTTTCACATTATTTCTTTGGGATTTCTATGTCTAATTTCTTATAATATGCGGCCTAAATAGTTTCACACACCACACATGTATAAATTACAACTACGTTACAATTCAGTCCAATAAATAAGTCATTTTCATTGTAAAACGATTGACCAGCAGCTCACAACATAATATATCTCATACTGTATATTAAAAGATAAGAATATTAGAACATGCTGACATTTCTACGGTTAATCATACATTAATCACGATTGAATAATGATTAGACAAACCTATAAACAATTATTTTCCGAGATGTGCGTACATAATATGATCGGTAAGTATAATCGGATTAAAAAATTCATTCTGAGATTAGATTGAAGTTTAAATATAACTATAACGATTTTATTGGGCAAATTTTATAACTGTCGTCATCCTAGAAAACGTCAAATAGCAAGATTAGTCTAATATGATTGTAAAGTAACCTTGTGTTTACGATTAAAATATGGCCTTGATTAGTGTTTGTATCAAACTAGAAGCGGGTGTTGCCGTGTCCAGTTCAAGGTTTTTATATATTTTTTAAATATGATGAACAAATTTACAACCTACCTTCTCTAAAATCAAACTAATTTATTTTTAAACATTTTATTTATAATGCACGTCATAACGCAAAATAAGACGGATCTGAACACTCAAATATAAAATGTAGTATATATGTTGAAACGATAGTTATACTATATATAAATTATATTTGTAATGTTAATCTTATTTGATCTCTTTAGTAGTACATAATATATGTTAATTGTATATTTACTTGATAATTGTTGAAATAGCTGGATAATTATAGCGATAACTTTTCATCGAAATTATATAAATGAGGCAATATATTTTCTTCAAATATTTTTTCATTCACATATTTATAATTCCGCGACAATAATATACTTATGATTAGGTCAAATTACCTGACATGGGTTAAATTGAGAAAATTACGTATATGCGAAATACAGGTGTAATATTATATTACATTTTATATTGGTTATGTATAATTTAACTTCTTTATGTACAAGAGCGCTTGTGGTCTTATAAGAATACATATCATTATTTATATTTTACATATATTATACAGTATATATATTAAGATCAAAGCGCACTGGTACTTATAGAAGTCAAATTATTCATTACAGATATAAGTACAGCACATCTGTATTTGGCCTACATATTTTTCTCGATTATAATACTATAAAAATCTGAAAGTCAACTGAATGAAAATGTATGCGTTACATTCTTCTGAGCTATATAGAGGTAAGTAATTAGATTTGTAGTCACGGCTCGAAGGAGAAATTTATCTAATTAATCAGAGTTTAATAAGCTAGCAAACACTATGTTCTTTCATCATGATTACTTGAGCTATATAGCGATTGTACCCCAGAAATTTGCTTTGAAGGTTTTGTAGGTTCTGAAGGTACCCATACAGAAAATGTTTTGTAGGATTTATTACATAAAGTTATCAGAATAAAATCTTATAAACAAAATGTTCATTTCAAGGCGATGTTGAAGTTTTATATACCAACATAATTATCATAGGCCTCGCTGCTGCCGTTTTATAAAAGATATTTGTCTGTCCAAAAGGAAAAAACTGTTTTTCTTGCTTCTCGACCATTGACATAAGTTAAAAACATAGTCTATTTAGTGTCAACGTCATCATGTAGTGAATGTGGAAGTATTAATTAGCATTAACACATGCTGCGACTATGCAGAAACACTGCATAAAACTATTGTCTTTCATGAGCGCATCAATATTTAATGTTAAATACTATAATTCATTAAATAATCTCCGCGCTGATCACTTAGTGCCACTCTAGCTAACTTTCTAAACGAATTTTTATAGATCAATAGAATTCTAGATTAATAAATATGTTATTAGTGTTTTGACTGTTGAAAGGAGTGGGAAAATTGCAACATAGAATATTATCTATAATAAGAAATTCCGTCAGAAAAGTTACGGAATTGAGCACTCTTCATTGGATCTCTCTATTTATCGAAACTTAAAGGATGCAGGGATTATTTCGCAATTATTTTGACGAAAGTGCGTAAGTGAAATATCTTAGTTTTCACGAGGACCAACTGATGTACCAACCAAACTGATAATATTATGAAGTTAAGTTTCTATTAAGTCTATCAACAGGTATACATTAAAATATTTATATAATATTTTATAGAAGTATAAATTTTATAGAAGTGTACATACACCCAACAGAGATATAATTACTTACGCCATTTGGAAAATTCCGACGATTTTATTGTATTATTTTTATTATATTATAGCTTTCTTTCACAACCTCAAATCACTAATCTTTACAAGCTATACAATAACCAATTAATGAATATATTTAAGAATATACATGTTCTCATTAGAACTTATTAGAACGGGAGTATTAGGCAATACAAAGCTGCAAAATTGAGAGTTGATCCAAAGAATTTGAATATAATTTGAAAGAATGAATAATAATTAAATTCAAATAATAATTAGACGAAAGTATATATTGTAAAGAGTAGTGATTTGGTGTTGTGAAATATTTATTATAAACAATATAATACTACAATAAAAAGATTTTATAATAATTAAGTAATATTTTAATGGTATCTTTCTTAACTTCTTGATTTTCAATAATCAACGAGCCTTTTTAACATTCATAAAAAAGAAGCATATTTAACCAGGCCCGAATCCAAGGGTTTGCGGGGTAGGGGATTTAGATGACAGTTAACTGTTATTTCTTTTAAATGGAATTGAATGCGTAAGCGTTCATTCTTTTATATTATTGTTGATATTTATATATCATTTATTTTAATTACAAACTTATCAAATAACATTGTAGGTTTACACATAAATATTAGTCTAAAAATATCTTGATTGAGAATTATTTTATTCAGCTGTTTTATATGTTGATATTATTATTATCAGTTTAGTAAAACTACTCTTTTGTATGAAAATTGTAGGCGGATTTCAAAAAGTTTTATATAGAAAGAATCGATCATTACTCACTGAATTGCCACCATATTAAATCAAGATTAGACTTTCCCTCAATACAAAACTATCTAATAAGTAAATTATCCCTAACTCGGTTGTTGAGGCTGTTTAGACTATAACGTCTTCTACCTGTCGAGCTTAACCAACTAACTCCATTGTAGCGTCTACAAAGAAGCCAACATTTCCGCCTTTTATGCTCTGGTTAGTTCGTTCAACGTGAGCGCGCCTTCTTATTTAAAATAAACTAATCAATACTAATAAATGTACGTCGATAGATTAGCATAGAAGGTAGACGAATACTTCTCTCCGTGGCACCTGATCCTAAAGAATATTCCTGTTGTTCAATTTTTTAGTAGATAATAAAGAATTAATATATTATTCTATTTAACTTTTATCCGATTAGATAAGGTGCCTCAGCCTTCCTCCACTTGTTACTAATTACACTTTTGTCATGCAATTTGTACGTAATATAAATTACTGCAAATATAGGGTTTTCATCGTCTTTGTTTTCGAGCTACATGGAAGATATAATATAATGAAATATAAATAATACACATTAGAAGTATTAGGTATTGAAACTGGAAAATGAAAAACTAAAATGACCAAATTATCGTTGCAAAATGGCGAAAATGTTTTGGAGACGACATTCAATATTTGAACTTGCCTGAATAACTAATATCTACTTGACCACAGAAATTCTGAAGTTTTACAATGCAACCATTAATGTTTGATATATTGAAAACACTGTCATATCAGTAAAATAAAATAGAGAATAATGCGGTGCCATAGTTGATACTATATACTTATATACTTCAGAAGGGCACAAAAGACAGTTTTAAAATCTGAAAAGCTGAATCTAAAAAACTCAATCAAATTTGTAATGTTATTTTTTATTAATTTTTTTTATAATCTCAAATACATTATTTCTCTATTTGTTGACGCTTTAAATTTCTTCTCTTCAGTATTTTTGTACATTGAAAATTGTACAAAATATTTTCTATCTGTCAATAAAAATTTGTAATTTCTGTAAATTTTATTATAATTTAATACTTTCAAAAGTCAACCAACATGTCATAACAATAACATAATCAATTATTGTACATTTAAATGTTATATGTTTATTATTTTATGTAAAATACAACAAATAAAAAACTATAGTTTTATATATTAATTTTGTTATTTTTATGGTAACATTATATTTCCTACACGTTTTAACTTTATAATATTATATTTTATCACTTTTATTTCTTTTTATTGTTTCAATTAACGTGTCTGTTTGTTTATAAAAATGTTCTATGTGTTCGGTTAGAACTTGTGTGATCACTTTCAAATGTTAACTTGACGTCAAATATAAATGTTGAATATGTTTGCTTTCATTGTTGACACCATCATCAATGTTTACAACCTATGTGTAGCAGTTGCAGTCATCTAAGCAGTTGTAGGATATTCTTTTATAGTTATAATTGTCTTCTAAAATTCCTATACATTTAGTCATATTTTTGTATGCCTAGTTTTCCCTATACTATATTTTTTATAATCTTTGTAATCTTTGTTTTGAAGAACATTTAATTAAATGCAGTGTTCTTTACTGTGTATTACAATTGTTTTATTTATCATAAATGAAATATCCTTAGACCTCCGTGGACTAGTGGTGAGGGTAACTACACCCCC
>JAUZND010011742.1:0-20110 GCA_034780555.1 Coelogynopora nodosa | reverse complement strand
CCCCCCCGCCGCCCCCCCCCCCCCCCCCCCCCCCCCCCCCCCCCCGGAACGCTACAGCTGGTAACGGAGGCGCGCGCACACCCGGAAATCGTGTCTTGGAGTGACAAAAAATCTCTGGCATTGCAGTCCAAGGAAATACTCTCAGCCGTCTTCCATCACAGACACGCGTATATCGGATCTCGTTGTTCTGAACAAGTCTCCGGTCGCAAGATTCAACGGAAGTACTCATCTAAGCGGTCTCTTAGCAGGCAATTTCTGCAATTTAGGCATCACTTGCTTGACTAAATGGTGATACAAATAACGACATGTCAGTCCTAATTCAAAGACTGCTTGTCGGGACCAAACTTTGCTATCAATTCTCTTCCCCCCCTCCCAGAGTCACACATTCAACTCTTGAATTATTTTCATGGAGTTGGCCACTTGAGTCAACTGCTTTTGCAAACCTTTAGAGAGAATCGAACGTCTTTATTTTTAAATGATTAGATTAAAGATCTTCAAGGCTGAAAAACGGTCTTTTGGGTCAGAGAAGTTAAGAAAGATTTAAAAAGTAGAAGGGAGTAGAATATTAAAAGGAGAAGAGGACTGAATTATTGAAAAGACACATTAGGCTCGCTGTGTTTATCGCATTGTTTCTTAAACATCCGGAGGCTCTTGGTACTAACTGTGTTTTTCAAATTAATTCTCAATTGGAAGAAGATTTGAGATCCAGAGTGAAAGAGAGCGATAGAAAAAGAGAAAATCATGCAAAGACATCGGAAGTGACAAACTTGAACCAGTCTTTTTGTAACTGGCAGAAAGCGTACATTTAACGGCCAACAATTCAACCGCGTCTTCGAGACATTCACCTCCAATTTGCTCTAAAAGAAAAAGCAGTGTGTCGACTTCCTCCCAAGGATTTTGTAAGTGTCAGTCACTTAGGAATATATGTATTATGGCTATCTCATTAATTGCAAATGCGTTAAAATTTCTTCCACCTGTCTAATCTCAGAAGCGCCCTCTTGATAGTTTTTCTTGCGTTGACTTTTTATGATTTGGCTAAAATATATCATATTATATTCTAATCTCAGTGGAATTGGCAGATATAAGGTACAAGGGTTACGGAACCCGCCAGGTTATATGAACATCGTTTGAGACAGAAGCATGTCCCCTCTGAGAAGAATAACAGTGTGCCAGTTTTTTGAGTATCAATGCGCGCACTCATTCTTTTCATTGATAACTTAATTTTTTTAATTGTTAAATGAAGAGGTGCAGTACTGTTTTGTTATGAGTGGTACTGAATATGAGTGGTACTGAAAAAAATTAAGAATTGTTAAAGTTGATTTAAAATTATTTTCGTTAAGATGAATTGATTTTTAGTCAATTACTGTGATGAACAAAAAATGGAACAACATGAAATTAGATAGTAAAAACTATAACAGTTGAATAGTATTTTTTATTTCAGACGTTAGTTGTCCATAATGTGCCTGTCAATATACTTCCAAAATAGATTTTTGACGAAAAATATTAATAATATACTGTACTGATAAATAATTAATTTTGATCATAATAATTTGAGAATTATTTTAAATTAAACTACTATTTTTAATTAAAAAAATATTTTTTAAATAAATTTAATTGAAATAAATTGTATGATTACAATAATAAGTTAAAATTACGCCTTGAACCAGAAAATCTATAAGCGGCATTTTATAGAAGCCAAATATATTGATTTTTACTAATAAAATCGTACTGCGAGTTGCAGAATTTCTACTTATATTTACCCTATATATAATAATATATGTAGTAATAAATTCTTAATTATTTGAAAATGTAAATATTAATTCTAATGAGATTTATTATGATAAGTGTCTTATTGTTAATAAATGGACTGTGATTGAGTTCGTTATATATTCGTTATATTGTCTCCAAATATATTTGTGTAAGTCCTTAGGGGTGAGTCATAATGTATTTATTAATCAATTCAGTATCGTGCTTTGCTCATACTACCAGATGCTGAGCCGACGTCACCGGAACCGCATCACGAGTCTGAGTCCGATGGCTGCCCCTCCTCCCTGGAGGATGGCATTGACAACGACGATGATGCCGGCTCCTCCTCCAAAAACGATCTCATCGGTTCCGGCCAGTTCCTTAGGAATGGAAGCGGCGCAGGTGGACCTCTGGGCGATGCAACCTCGCCAGCCAATCTGGACTCTTTGGTCGTGAATATCGAGAATATTTTACGGACTGTCGCGGAGAATGCACGTGTCATTGAGCGCTACCATGCGACAACTTCGTGTAAGATTCCTGGTGATAAATATAACAATTCTAATAATCATTTGCAATATAATTGCAGAAAGCTCCTTGTGTGGTAACATATTTTATAAATCTTAATGGCGCATACTGATAGTATACTACTGATAGTATACTATTGATAATATACTACGGATAATATACTACTGATATTGTACTACTGATAGTATACTACTGATATTGTACTACTAATAGTATACTACTGATATTGTACTGTTTATGATAACTAGATTTAACTGTTTATGATAATTAGATTTAACTGTGTTTTTCTTAAAAAGCTTATTTTGATATTATAAAAAAATTAATGTTTTTTTTTAATATTCATAGCCTATATCTGCTGAATGTCAATTCTATTTTAATAATAATTTGTTTTCTAACAAATATATAATTTCCATTGAGCAATAAGTACATTTCATAATATTAACTCGTTTTATAGATTAAAAACACTTTAAAATATTACAAATTAATTCTTGCTTACAAAAATATTATTCTATTTTTGCAATGTAATTTATGATTATTTAACTCGAAAATGCCTATAATGAATGCAAGGTGATAAATGAAATGATTCTATATATGTACAAGTCATACAATAGATTAAAAACTTTAGTGTGATTTCTTACATATAATTTTATTATACACCCAACTGCCATTCATAAGTTGAACAGATCTCTGGGAACAAATTATTGTAATCATTGTCTGCCAAAACACAATAAGCACTATTATAATATCGGTTTAAAATGTAACCATAACTTATACCTGAATACACGACTCCTCGCCGAGATGACAATGCCAATAGTTCTGTATTTTCAAATGTCAACCGGAAAAATACAACATCTGCAACAATCGGTCGTAAAAACGACAAATGTAATCATCTCCTCCTCCAGAACTGGACTGAATTTTAAAAGATGTATATTATATAGAATGAGTTAGCTTTATTTTTATCGATATATAAGACTCATTGGGTGTAACAAACGTGTCATTCAACAAATCTAGTTCTCAATTACCTCATTTGATCATTGTACACAGCTTTGCGAGTCATAAACCATTCAATTCAACTGTCATACACAGTAAATACCTTCTTATGGAAGAGCGCGCCAGCCTTGTGTAGATGTGTGTAAATCTTGCCGGACTCGAAGTATAATGTACATCCGCCCATTATAGTCGAATATCAATGTCGACATATATACGGCATGTGATTATTATTGAAGCATAATGTCATAAAGCATAAAGTCATACAAATCCTGTAAAATTAAGAATATTATTAACTTATTATTTTGTAGTGGTGAAATTACTTATGATTGTAGTGGTTGAAATATATTTATAATCTATATAATAGAGACTACAGGAGAGATAGAGAGAGAAAGAAATACTGTCTCGAATCATTCCCGTAATATATAGAGTACTCAGGGAGCGGTTTCTAATTAACGTTATTCTCTTAAATTATCTAAAATGTAAACATTGAATATCCCAATTTATATTTTAGTATTTTCAAAATATTATAACTTTTATTAAAATATTTTCAAAATTACTCATCTAGATTTTATATAGTATATACCTCATTATATAGGAGATATATAAGCATATAAGATATATGCATGTGACATAGAGAAATAGACTGTCAATTCAGTCAGATTTCTAAAATGCTGGAGTCATAAATATTGACCAAATTGTGAGGTTTCAGAGTATATTGTATGGGTAAAACATGATAATTTATTGATAGAATTATTAAAAACGATTAGAATGATTATATAATAATATTACTTATAAATAATATATTATTCCACTATATTAAGGTATATCTTAAATTATTTGTGAACTTAAAAAAATAATAAAAATTTATGAAGTTTTAATATGTATGAAGTTATATAGGAAGTTTTAATATGAAGACATAACAATAATAAAAATAAGTTTTTAATGTCAATTTATATTTCGTATATAATGAGAAGTGGATAAAATTAGGTACGGAAAGATTTCGCATTATATTTCAAAACGCGTTGTTATACATATTATTTCCCATAAAAATGATACAATAATATTTTATTGATAATTTTCCGAATATATTACATTTATTGTGTAAGTTTTATTTAAAATTATTCAATGATGCTGTCCATATATATATATACTTCATAAATATCTTAAATAGCCTTATATGAATGTGTAACAATAAAATTGCAGAAATAGATTCATCTATTGAAAATTATATAATTAATTCAATTGTGTATTTCAGTACCATATATACCGTTGTATTGGTATGTTAAATTATATCATACTCCTTTCAGTATTAAAATATATATTTTCGATCACAATCGAATAAAAAAAATCCTTTAAGCTTGTTTAATATATGATGTATGATCATTATTTCCTTAAATGTGAGAATAAAAGTATAAAAGTATATTTATGAAGGCAAACAAATTGCGAAAATAATAAAACAGACAAAACGTAAAACTTAAAGATATATAAATAAACAATAAAAAAAGGGGAATTTTCACTGAAATGTTCGGATAACGGCTTAATGGTTAATAGTAGTATGCTGTGTATTACAGTAAATTTGTTTTTAGCATTTGCATAAAGTGTAAATATATTCAATTTAATTTATATACTACTTCAAACTATTCATTAAAAGAAATATTAAGCAACTATATGGTTTATCACCCTAAAAATAAGGCCTGATTCACTTTAAAAACAATATAGGCCTATACTTTATAAATTCGTGTTAACAATTTTCATTAAAAATATTAACTATGATATGTTAATACACTAATAGAAATGGGAATTCGTCTAAAGTAGGTTTTGTATAAAAATAACTATTAAAAAACACGATATATTTTGTATTGCAGTGTATACACAAGATTTTGCATGTTTAAGGAAATCACTGTTATACATTTCGCACTGAATTAGTTTTATGCATCATAGATTATTTATAATATGTATTCATAATCGAATTTTAATACTTAATATATGTGTGGCTTGTTGTTACTCAAACTTGGATTATATATGTATATATATAAAACTTGTCAAATGTAACAAACGTGACAAACGTGACTCACTGTAACAAACATGACCCACTAAATGAAGTATTGTGCACATCTCTTCAAATCATAAACAATTCATTCATGTTCGTTTCCACTGGCTACAAGAAGCTTCTTGTCATTATCGGGCATTTTGATTTCTCCAGTTGGTCATTTCACCTAATTAATGTGTTGTCCAGTGGGAGACCTCTCATCAAATGATATTCAACAATTCGTTGACAGGCCATATATACAGACAAATGGAATAACATCTCATGAATTCTTAAAATGTGTCCGCACAAAATCGTGTGTCACATATAATATGTATATATATAAACATTATATATAGATAGAGATAAAGAAAAGAAGGCGGACATTTGACCTGATTGGGGAATACTGAGGACCGAACCTACTAATGGACCAACCAATTTATAAATCCTCGAAATGGTTGCTTTGGTTTTTATATACCACATGGATCATTCATTTACTTCAAAATGATTACAAGATGATGGGATATATGTCGGTATAAATAAATCTTCTCGTTTAGTTTCGCCTCAAATTCTTTCTCCCTAATTCGCTCCCTATAATTCATTATATACAATTCTATAAGTAATTAATCGTAAACATATTTGTATATTGCTTTATGTATATCGAATAATATTTTTTAAACTTTTAGTTTAACACAATAATTTGATATATGCAAATATTTTATTAAATGAAAATAGCTTAGCGTTTAGTTTAATTTTATTCATAATGTATACACAAATAGGATATTTGTCCAAAATTTTGATTAAATAATTAAAATATTGTTTAAATTTACTGATTTATTTGATTTTCATGCATATATATTTTAATTCTATCAATTTATGCTAAGGCTAAATCAACAAAAATGAGGTGAAATATACTAGAAAAAACG
Source organism: Coelogynopora nodosa (assembly GCA_034780555.1). Lineage (NCBI taxonomy): Eukaryota > Metazoa > Platyhelminthes > Proseriata > Coelogynoporidae > Coelogynopora > Coelogynopora nodosa. The sequence goes on along the minus strand of JAUZND010011742.1, from coordinate 13,897 downwards.
GGTTGGATTCTTGTTAATTGTAATAATAACTGTTATATATTATTAAACAATTGCGATAGTTAAGATATGGTAACCATTTTCTCTGTGTGTTTATTGTACCTGTTATAATTATAGATATTTCGAAAATTATAATTATAATAAATATTTAAAAAATTACATTGATTTTTAAAAATTAATTAAAAAAAATATATTTTAAATTTCATCAATATATGTATTCATAAATATTTTATTATTCATAACCTTATTCTATTATCAATTATGCACGACAGAAAAATTTCCAAATTTGAAATACATTTTTACTGGACATTAATTAGTATACTCTATATTATTCAAACTAATTGAATATACAATAATATATCATATACATTTCACTGTTATTCAAATCGCTTCATCAAATTTAAACAACAGCAAAATACTTTAATCAAAACCGATATATAAGGGTCCTTTTTAAGGATATTATACGTTTGGATAGGTTTAAATTTAATATATATTCTTTAAATATTTTCATATTCGTTTAAGAATATAGAAAAATATTCTTTCTTAAAAAGATCTACAATTCTATCAAATATTCCAAAAGAAACAATAAGAATGAAGTTGAAAATAATACGCACTCTTTTTGACCGAAAATATTCCTCAATCGCCGCGGGACGAAGTAATCATCTTCTTCCATTCTTTTTCTAATTCACTCAATGATGTCGTTTAGTTCAATTGGAAGTTTTCTCCAGTTACCGTTAAACCGGTTTGTATAGGGCAGCCGCGTTCTGTCGTTACATGTGCTATATGGTGTCGTACAAAGATGTGGTCATAAACAATCATAACTGTCTCACTTGGTCAGCAGAAATTATTAAAAATTATTTTGACGCCAAATCCACCTAAATCACAGTTCATGGAATATATCTCCTGAAGCAATTGCCCATTTTTCCTTTCCAGAAAATATATTTGATTATCATGCTTGCGAGTGTGTTTATATATTTATCGTTTTTAATATTGTCTGAAATCCCTAAAATCACATCCTTCTCGAGTCTCCTAAAAAGCTGATATAATGTAATTATTTCTTGATTTCAAATATTAATCAATCTTTCATTTCAACGAGATCATTTATGTTTCGCTGCGGTCCAGTATGCCTTACAAAAAAACTAAGATGAAATAATCCCGGTTTAATTATTAAAATGAAATTTTAAAAATGATTTAGAATATATACATGTATTTCAATCCTTAAAATTAATTTAATTAAATATTTTAATATAATCCAATTTATTTAATTTTTATCTATCTAATTCTAATATCTAAAAAATATTTACTCTCATTTTATAACACGACCTAGAAATTTTCGAAATATACAAAAAAAATTCACATCATTTCCCATTACAGACGACTTTCGAAACGCTATGAATGCCGAACGCAAGAAGGTGCAATTACTCAAGATGCAGCTCACCGAAGAACGACAGCGTCGAGGTATTTTATCGATTATTATTACGACATACCTTATTGATCATAACATATTGATTAAAGACATTCTGATATTGGTAGAAAGTTTGATGTAAATGACACGTGTATAAAATCGGTATGACATATTTTATTAAAAATATTATCTCTGTTTATAGCTTTGATGACAGTGCAACTGTACCTATTCATATATTGATTGTCCATCTAATTTTATTATATTTAATTTTTGTAGTTTTATTTTTATATAGGGCTATCTATTATTAGTTTTTTTCATTATGTGTGTTCGTTCCAATTAAAATAGTTTGCACAAACTAAACAAATAAAACATCCTGTAATCTCTAGCCAGTTCGCTGAAGTAAAATAAAAAATATATAATAATAATTTATAAGAAAATATATTTATAAAAACGATAATTCGTGATCTTATCCAGATGTAATTTAAAACATTTAGAAACATATCACACATGCCTTTCTGTAAATACGTGGTCAGCAAAACTGTTAAACTACATAACAATTTATACTGCGATCTATAAACGGAAATGTTGGTCTATTTGGAAGCATCATTATGTCATCCTCTTTATATTAATTTCAGGAGCCTTTCAGAAGAAATGGAAACGTGAACTGCGTCTCCGTCAAAAATTGGAAGAGCTCATGAGTTCCGGTCAGTCGCAAGGGGTTGGTGATGCCAGTCACTCAACTTCAAAGGACGATTCACTTTCTCTTGAAACACCAGAAGGTAAGGTATAATAGTTTATGATTTTTATGAGATTTGTTAATTCAGTACAATTAAACAATTTGTCTGAATCCCATTTTTATTTTTTGATAATTTGTTTTAACAATTTAAACAACAATATATTTTTCCAAAATGAGGGTTATATAGACATTTATAATATCGCCATAAAAGATATGATTTATTCAATGTTTTTTTTCAAAAGTTCAATCAAATTAAATCAAATGAAATTAATAAAATAACCGATGTAATTTTTGAAATATATTATACAGACTTACCCGAAAACAAATATAAATATTTCCATTTTTAAATATTTTATGATCTATTTATTTCTTGAGAACAATAATATTCTCATTAGAACAGTAAATATATATCTAATATAAAGTACCTTTCCTAAATAGGCGTCTATACATTGAAAAACTGCTTTTGAAAAATTGGGAAAAGCAGAAATTTCAGTAATAAAAGTAAAGTAATAGTCAACAGTAAATTTAACAAAAATGTTATAGTAAAGCAAGTGGAGCAGTTTTAAGTTTATAAATTTATAAATTTATCCTATAGATTGATTATGAATATAATTCATTATATATTAATTACGAGTCAGTGTATTTCATACTTACTACACTTTAAAAAGCCTCAGCATTGCTGCACCTATAATGATACTTCTCAGTTTGTGGCATTAAAGAAAACACATCAACTTTTGTCACAGAAAACAAACAGTCTATTTTTTCCTTTTCTTGTGAAAATAAACGGCCCCATAAAGGTGACTACAGTCAAATATAATAGCCCGGTATTTACTAATTTCCCTGGGTTGAGCTCTGTTATTGCAAGACAAGGCCAGGTAGCGTCTACTAATTCACACCTATTCAATTGTCACAACAAAATTGTTGAAAGTTAAAATGCAACCGAAGAAAGTTGTTTAATTTAGCACAAGTATTTTTTTGGTCTGAATCCAGTCGCCTGCTGTTTGTGTATTGTTATGTTCAATAATTTCATGGCAAACAGTCCGTTTGACAGTTATGATTGACGGTAATATTTTCTGTAGATATATTCAAAGTTATTCTCAACCACAAAACAAATATATGTACAAAAAGTCTGAGGCCAGCAAAGCCCTTTCCAACTTTCTTAATTCCCTTCTCGGCACTCTTTGAAAACAGTCTTTTTTTCCCATTTTGAAGGCGCTTATCATAACTGAACGGGTACGGGACGGGATGGGTTTTAAATGATGATACAGTTTAAGTTCAACAATTTAAACAAACTATGAATAACTTTGAAAGAGAGTGAGAAATTTTATTGTCCTTATGAAGGCTCCCCTCCCCTTCCTCTTTTAGTAGAAAAATTAAATGTGACGGTTTGTGTTTATGTTATGCTTGTTGATGTTTAGAAATACTTTCGTGTGGAGTTTCCTTTATGGCTATGGGAAAAATTAATTTGAGCAAAGAAAGAAAGAGAAAACATCAAAAAGTGGTAGAACAATCAACAAACTGAGAAAAACAGAGAATGAAGTTGAGAATGCATTCCTTGTAAAGGAATAGTAAGATTATATTAGATTATACCAAATTTATCACACTTTCTAACGGGTTCACACTTTCCATCTGACTCATTTAATTCCAATATTATTTTAAATTTTTTATTCGTATTTAAAATTATAAAAGATCGTATATATATATATAAGTTATAGTAATTCAGATATATTTATAGAAGTAAAAGAACACTATTTATTGCAATAGTTAATCTTTTGATATTAAAATATTACAAAATTAGTACAATATCTTTGAACAATTTTTTAATTATTGTTAATGTTAATAGTCATTAAATTCTAATCAGTAGAATGAAATTAATTAAATATATATAAATTCATTTTAATCAGTACAAGTTCATTTTAGAACATTTAAGTAAATTTAAGTTATCTTGATTTAAATCGAATATAGCTTTATTTAACTCAAGGGACATTTTATTTTAAAATAAATTTCAGTTTGTTTAAATTGCATTTATGTTAATATAAATTAAATCTAAACTATAATTCAACAATATTGATGGTATATTCACATTAATATAATTTAATTTAAATAGCATTTGAGGTAATATAAATTATTAAGGATATAATTTTAAACAATTTATAAAAGTATTATTCTCTTAAAATTTAACTATTTCTATATAAAATAATTTTAAAGTTTGTTAATATATTTTTTATGAGAAATGTATGAGAAAATCTTTTGTAATTAATGAATATCTTATATATTATTTTTGAAAAATGTATTGTAGTTTTATAATAAAATTTTATTTGCCATTTTAAAATTTAATCGTTAAATAACTATAGTTGTTATTTTAATTAAAATCTTTTTCATTACTATTATTTTTGGGTGATATTTAAGCGTATGTACCTTATATATTCTGTATAATAAATTTAAAATGTACATATAATTTAAAAACCGTACTTTCTTTTTCCAGATCTCAGCATGAACAACACCAAATGTGACAAGCTTTTAGCAGAATAAACATTATTTCTGATGTACTGTATATCACTGAATTATTATTATAGTCCTTCTAATAACACAAAAAGTGATTTTAAAATATTACACACTCTAAAAAACAACATTGGATGAAGTCCAACAAATTTCTACTATAGGTTACAAGCTGTACAAGTTGTACACGTTTATATTTGCAAGGTTATATCACTGTTGATTGATTCCTTTTTGACATAATTATTATAACAATGAATATTGCACTATATATCATATAATATTATAAACTTCAATAAAATAAATTAATAAAGAATGTACATTCTAGTTAAATAGAACAGCACATAACTAACTAATACACAATATCAACATATTTACTGTAGTAATAGATGCACCTTAATATAGATCATACCACCTTTACATAAAAAGCACCATTTGAGTCAATGAAATTGTATATGATTTACACGATTTTTTTGTTTGTTTATACTTCTGTAAAAACAGACGATGAAATGTTTGTTAAAATAAACATTCCATTTTTCAAAACCAAAAATTTTTTCATTTAAAATGGTCTGTTTATTCTCATTTAAAAAGTAAATTTGCAAAGAAACATTTTACACAATATATTAGAGAAAAAAAATGGATTGATTAAAGACGATTAAAATATTTATGAAAATATTGTTGCTCCCGTAAAGTATACGTTCTACCAATATAAACCAATATACCAATATACCAATATAGTCCAATATAAACAGTTTTCATTTTTTGTTATAATTTGATCAATTGAACCCGTAATATTAATATATTTAATACACACCTATTGATACGTAGGTATCTCTTCTTTATAACTAAGGCTAACTAGCGAACGTTATGACTAACTTATTCTACTCAAACATTGTACAAACATAAACAATTAATGCAATCATACGTATATACTACAAATTGCTTATAGTTAGCTGAGGTTTGCTCTATATATAGACAGACTATAACGTATAATTACAAAAAATGCAAAACTACATTGTGTTTGGAAACATGTCCAAGTTACTCTAAAATTATCTATATTTATAGTACTTATACTATCAAGTAGTATATGTTAGATGAACTGTGTATAAATATATCATACATGATTGTCTACTCATTCTAATAGTGAATACACATGCAACTATTTGTTTATATGTTTAGTTCATTCACATTAAACTTTTCACTTGTTTAAATATATAGTATTACATATATAATATTATTGTAAATATATTTTAAGTTGTTACTTTTATTTGGTTGAAATATAATTCTACAAGTTTTTTTGTTTTACAAATGTATTTTTTACGTTTTTCTATTATTATAATAATGGATAACTTTATACTAAAAGTTAATAGTGACAACCAAGATACTCAAAAAAACTTTATAAAATAATTCGTCATCTTCTTCAAAGTTATATTATATTTACAAAAATGAAAATACTAAGATTATTTCCTTAGAAATCAAAAAGGGTACAAGAGAAGTGGGTAATATTATTTTAATATTGTTCTACTGAGTTTATTGCATTTTGTGATTGAATTTAGAAGGTGGCGTGGAACTTATTGCTAGACGAAAATTGATATTTTCATAATATTGTACTAATAATAATATGAGTATTAATACGTGTGAAGCTGTGTACTTCATCACTAAATTAGCATGTAAAACATGCATTGTGTTTAATTTGGATATACATTTTGATATAATGTATGTCTCTAAACACGAATCTTAATTATACCCTACACATAAATGCAATATTCTATTACGATATTGAATATAATAAAAGAGTTTCATTCTATATACCCTTACTATACATAAAAGCTAAATTTCATCAAAAGTGATATAAAGGTAAAACAGTTATCACAAAATAAAGAAAAATAAAATGCACGTACGAAACTTTATTACTTGATACTGACATAAATGCATATGTTGAACACATTGTAAACACGAGGAATGTGAGATGCATTGCTGAGAAATCACTCTGAGTCAGATCATGACATACTTAATCCCAGCGCTCTTATATTTACTGACTATACATGTAAGCTTTCAAATGAAACACTTTACGTACTGAGACCTATATTTTGAGTGACTTATATTTTGAGTTAGATCAATAGCTTGCAATAATTTGTATACGGATTAACGAGTTTATTGTCAATATGTCAACAAAACTCACAAGTCTTGCGCGTTGATCCCAAAATTGTCATAATTTTCATAATGTTCACCATGTTAATATAATATTAGAATCCATCGATATCATGCAAAATTTATTCAAATAGGCAGCCAAATATTGGACGAAGAGTAGGGGGCTGTATGATACTTTGGCACCATTTGATCAAATTCTGGCGGAGCTGCAGTACCCTCCGCACTGCCCGTTTCTTACGACGTGTCTCAACCATTCCTCACATATAATACGGCGCTGATGAATGACTTGTAATTTTTTTTAAATATGGAAAGAGGAGTTACAGGACTACAGAGAAGTCGAGAACGGCAATATATAGAGATCGATATTAACATGAGTATAGGCGTAAATATTCTTTCAATACGTGTTGGTAATTGTCATTAGTATTACTTTTTTTAGATGGACTTATGATTCGTTGCGCATGTTTAAGAAAATTATTAATTAATAATTATCAATATAAGAGAAAAACATAAAAAATACATATTAAAACACAAATGTTGAGAGTTCATGGTTTACTTTAGATATGTTACATCTTATGCTGTTTAAATTGCCGTCGTTATATAGATGTTATTATTGATGTTATGTATGATAAACAATTATAGAAACTAAAGAAGTCTCAGTAGTAGGGTATAAGTAGTATGGTATCAGTAGTATTCATATCAGGATGAAAACCTGCTTTGAAAGATTGGAAAAAATGTTTAAACAAGTCATACATTTGGTCTGTGGTACATTTGGATTGGCGGTATATTTGGATGGAATGCTTGGTGATCGTCAGAAGTATCTGTCGTTGAGGCGCGACACTGGTATGACGACAATAATAAATTTATTTTAAACTTTTTTGAAGCATAGCATTGGAAATTGGAACACCGTCGCATTATAACACATTTGGTGGAATTCTCTAATATCTTGCAGCATTTTCAAATGTAGCATTGACTAGGCATTCTGCTGTAACGGGAGTACAAGTAACGGTAATACAAAAGAAGATTGTTTGAGGTTGATTTAGAAACATGTTGATATCAGGGGCAAGAAGTGTGAAAACTCCATTGCCCATAATGGCGGCAGCAGCCATAGAACAATATTTAACATCGGAAATTAAAAACCTCTAATGTAAATTTCAATACATTTAAAATGCATAACGTCGAAGTGACAAGATGTTGAACCGTCATAGGATTTAACATACCTTGCGCAGCGAAACTAGATGACATTGAATAAAAACAACTTCAGAGCCAGCTTCAGAGTACCTTAATATCAATATTTTTTCAAAATTATAGTTAAACTAGATATATTATGCATTCAATATTATGCGAATTCTATATATTACACGTTTTTGTTCAATTCGATGCTATATAACAGTTCGACATATTCAATAACCACGTTAAGATGATTTGATGTAATGAAAATTATTATGTTGTACTTATTCAGATTCTATATTATGAAGATTCGACATTGTGACAATTGTGTGATTTAGATTTGAAAATGTTGTCAAAGTTTATGCAGATACGATGTTATGTAGTTAGTTGCTGTTGCAAGTTAGGACACAGAAAATTCTTGTGTGACTTCATGCGGCCAGCATTATATATAGATTACGTATTGTAACTTATTTGCAGCTTGGCCTAGATCAGTGAAGCATTATCTGTAATATTAAACGATTACGTATATTATATATATATTTTAACATAACCAAATGTAAAAAGGCGTTCAATTTGATTACTAATTAATTTAAGAGATTTGATTAATTTTGAGTTTACTAATAATACCTAGAGCGTAAGTTAAAAAACAATATTAAATGCATGCACTGGCAATGGATTACAGTATTATAATCGAGTGAATAATAGCAGGTTCGGCTAATAGGCTACCAAATATTTTATTTGGATAAAGCGACTCGTTAATATTGTAATTCTACTCTATACTTGTTAATTACAAGTTTAGTTGATAAATATTCAATTATATAATTGAATTGTTTATTTACTATATGTTTCATTAATCAGTAATATATATACAATATTATATAACAATGTAACCGTTATGGAGTAATATGTTACAATTAAAATCGATGGATATAAAAAGTAAATTAGGATATCTGAATAAAAAAACAGCATTTATAATTGTCAATTACAAAAAATCAAACCTTCTCCTATATTATTAAATATAAGCATATATAACTAAATATAAATGTTAGCGTCCCTTTTCAAATATGTATAAAATGACACCAGAACATACTTTCTATGTGGACGACGATAATATAATTAAAAATTCAGAAGACTGTGCAACGAAATTAGTTCAAGATTCATTGCATACGAAACCCAGTGTATTAATGATATCAACAATTGAAAAAATTTCCATAAATTATTCAAATCACATATAGCTTTAATATTAAACATTTATTCGACAAAAAAGCACAATATTTGAATAAAACCTAACAATTAGCTGTTCAATTATAAACACTATATTACCGTGTATGCACTCATTCCATCTGAGCTATGCATAATGCATTAACATAAAAAGCGAATAAATTTTTGTTTTATCGAATCCGAATTATGCTATAAATTTGGCACTAATTATAGTTACATTAAATAAGTAGTATTGTATAAACAAAAGACTTTTCACGAACAAAGTTATCAACTGTCTTTAAATTTCTTTAGGATCTTCCGACACCCATAAAATAAAAAAATACGACGCAAGATTTTAAAAAGTAATTAAAGTCACCCCCTTAAAATGAACAAAAGCCTCTGTTAGTAAACTACTTATAATTCAAACCGATCATATTCTCTAGTGACATTGATTAAACTATAAAATATTGTCCATCAAAAAGCCATCCACTCAATGTGTTTTGGGGTCAGTCGTATTATATGTGTCAATTAAATTAATGAGTTAGTCTTTTGAAAGCTATCACTATTGGTAATTAAGTAGTAAGTCCGTGACAAAGTACAAATGATGTATAATAAATATTTGTTAACAAAAAAGGTAATGAATATGAATGCGTAAATACAAGTCATGTTAGAGAATTGTCAACAGTAACAATTAAAGCCAAAACAAGAAAAAATATGGGAACCAAGAGAAAATTAAACAAAATGACTAGATATACAATCAGTAAAAAAGATAATGTACAACATCTAATTATAATAAAACATTTATATAATTAAATTATTATATATGAGGTATATTACTTAATTTATAATAAGTAGTACATGTATATACTTCTATAAATAAATTTAAAAATTATAAAACAAAAATTAACCAATTACATAAGACATAGTAGATTTTAATTACATAGTAGAGTTTAAAACAACTATATTTAATTTAGCTACAGTGAGCCAAATTTAATAGTTATGAATATACATTTAAAAGTGTGTATACTAAAAACAAAAACCGTCATGTCACAGCTCATGTTTTGATAATAAAAAGGCAGAAAAAAGTTATAGAATTGGTCCAGTATCATCATCCTCAACAAGAGAACATAAATGAAGTATTGTCGAAATTAAAAGTATAAACAGTCATCATAAATTGAAATAAATCAAATAATTAAAAAATACGTCATCAAAATTGTACTTATTAACTGCGCAGACTATGATATGACTAGATTTGGTTCTAAAATGCTTCAGGTTCTGTAGAACATGTAAAAGTGTTGACCACACGCCGTGTAGGTGACCTCCATTTTCACAAAACGGTACGTTCCTCTCCTTGACAAAACGTATTGTAATAAGTTTTAGCGCCTTTATAATATGTATATGCGAGCTTCCAAACCAATTAATTTAAATTGTAGTACCCTATCTCCCCCTTTGCAAATGCCTGAGTGCGTGACTGTGTAAAGACATAATAAATGCTAATCACCACAAAAAACATGATTTCAAGGTATTCGGAATGTATAAAATTACTACTTAGAAGTAGTACAATTATTTAATACAGAACATATGTTTAAAAAGTAACGAAGTAGTACAGAAAATACATAAACATGCAAATATGACGAGGATTTCTTCAAATGCTCCAATTAAATATTGTCCAAACTGTTCCGTGAACCAATGGGAGTACGAGTGAGGGCAGATTGTGATTTTGACCCACTCAACAGCTTTTCACTAACGAAAAAGAACAAAAAGAGAATATGGACAACCTTAGAAAAAATGGACGAATATAAATGGAAATAGTTAAAAATATATATCAAAATTTAATTGCAATTTTAAAAAGAAATGCTCTTTTAGAAAAAACGCTTAACAAATTTTAGAATAAACAATCGCGTCAAAAATTATGTGAGATTCTCTAATAATAAGTGTAAGTTTTTGTCGATATTTGTCAATAGCTTAGATAGAAACATATAATTTGCCTTTATCATCTTAGTTACGTGTAACTAATGTTTCAGAGTTGTAGTAAATTAACAAATTTAAATCACCAACAGTATTCCAAATTATTTGTTGTTAATTTATTAAATCATATTGAACTTATTATATGATTACGCATTTGTAAGCAATATGCATTTGCTGTTGCTATAAATTAAATATATAATAGTGTGGTTTTTCAAAACGATTACAAATATTTCGTAAGTTTTTTAATCAGACAAAATGACATTATACTAGCTTTTGTAAATGCCAACCAAATAATTTAGCAGAAATATTATAAAGATGTAAGTATATTAAATGAAAGGTTCAGTCTAAAAGTTGAAATACCATTTAAATTCAGACAAAAAATTTAAAATGTCTCAAAAAGGCTCTGTTTAGCTCATTTTGTCATCAAGCTCGCGAGTATATTTTACGAAAATATATGGAATCTAAAATGTACATGTGATGAACATTGTGTGTAAACATTACGTAGTAAACTATCAAACACCGGTGGGTCAATTTAACCCCTTGGTGCTTTTAAAGTAAACACGGACAAACAACCGTTTCAAACATAAATTTGCGAATTTACGTTGCGATTTATGTTGCAATATATGGATGAAACCAAAATTGTTTGCGATTTGCGATCGTTTGATGAAACTGGCTACGGTAACAGGCTACAGGCTGATATCTACGCAGAGCACTTACCCCGGTTGTGGTTTTGTTCGGTTTGCGTCCCCATCCTTCACTGCGATCATTGATGTGCTGCATGCACGGAACTAAAATTTTGAGAGAGAGAGAGAGAGAGAGTGAAAAAATAATAATTTCGAAACCATATCACCTATTGTTGATCGAGCGATTTGGTTAGTCGTTCTAGTCCACCAACATAGTCAAACTCCCAAGTAACTTAGCATTCGTCAAATATATATAATTCATGATATAGCTTCGGTTTAAACAATGTCGTAACTGGTGATCTGAGGAATTAGAGCGCGAGAAAAAAAGGTGAGATTTTAGGAAAGAAGGAATTGAAACAAAATCGATCGAAGTAGAGTTATAACTAAATTAATTGATACAAAGTAAATGTGGTAACCCAAGAGAGAACTAGGTGTGCTGAGTAATAGGGAAGATAGTAGGGTAGATGATGAATAGGGAAGATGATAGAGAGACAATGAAGGCAAGAGGGAAACAGAGTAACATATTAATATATGGTCACAACAGTAAAATAATGGGAAGAAAAAACTTATACTTGAAAAAGAAGAAGAGGAAGAACAATAATCAATTTAGAAAGGTATCATAATCCAAGAAGTTTTAGAGAAGAAAACTGCAACTGGATAATTCAAATAATGCAGTGAAGGTCAAATTGGAATAACTATTAAAAGTAAAAAATATATAATAAATGTACTGCTAAAAATAATAGAGTCGTAACATACATATATATATCACTATTTGTTTTCATGTTTTTTATGTTCAATAAAACAACATTATTCCAAATAAAATAATTTAATGATAATATACATTCATTTTATGAGGCATCCTTAGAGGCATTGACAAAACCATCTTTTCACAGTAGAGCGTTGAGATATCTTGCGTCCAGATCTCCTTTATCACCTCTTTCAGCATTGGAATAGATGTGGGATTCCTCCTGGCTACTTTTGCCTTCAAATGCTCTCAAGCATTTTCGATGGAGTTCAAGTCGGGCGAATTTCCTGGCCATGGACCAAGAATGCTAAACCACTGAGATCCAAGCCAAGTTTTGGTTGCTTTTGTTTGGCGGCATGGAGCCCCATCGTGTTGAAATACTGTGGTATTGTGTATTTGCACGAAGAGTGCTAGCTTTTCTTTAAGTATTGAACTATACACAGTACCCTTAATTATTGTGTTAGGGGGCATAAACCAAAGGCCACCCCGGCCTTGGCTTCATATGCACCTCCAGACCATGACCTTTGGAGCGAACGAATTTGGGATTGAACCTTTGTCCAGAGGGTCGCCGAACATTTCGAGTGAAAGCATTGAACTGGTAGATAATTGTTTCATCAGATTCAGAGAACATGACTTTTTTCCAATCTTCTACTCCCCAGTTTCGGTATCTCTCACAAAAATTGAGACAATCTTTGATAAAAGTAATCTTTAATTAAAAAATAATCTTTTTGCTGAAAGCTTTGGCTTTTTAGCAAGCTTATAGGACTTCGGTCAAAGCCAAATAGACAATATAGGACAAAGCCAAAGGAGCACAGACGACGACGAAAAGTTCTTGAACTGATAACCTGTATATCCGGTGGAAGAACAGCTTTGATATGCTCAGATCCAGCAAATGGTGAGAATTGAGCAATTCGCTTTATGTGATGGTCTGTAGTAGGTGTTGTCTTTTGTTCTGAGTCCACTGTTCTTCTTGAGGGAAATAAAACCATTCACTCTGCTTCTTTGCAAAATATTGACGATTGTTGAAGGTGATAGACGATAAACGAGCTCCAATAGTTCGTGAACTATAACCTTCTTCATGAAGTGCAGCAATGCGTCCTTTCCCGGTAGTTTTCCCATGTTTGCATAACTTGTATGTACTAATAAGCCAACATAAACAATTTAAATATGTGAGTAAAATAATATTATTATAATATGAGCGTTGCATTGGCGCGGGTTGTTGTAATCAATACACTCAATCAATACACTAAATTCAAATGTAGCTGTTGTTGTTGCTTGCTTGCTTGAGGTACTAGCGTCACATGCGGTTGCCCGCATGGAAAAACGCTACCACTTGATCGGGATGTTCG
>JAUZND010011721.1:0-28721 GCA_034780555.1 Coelogynopora nodosa | reverse complement strand
GAACATTTCAGGTTTGATAGTGTTCCATGATCTCTGAAACGTTTAAGGGTATAACATACTGAAGATTTGGCCACGCCCACTCTAGTGGCTATAGCAGCATAGGAATAACCTTCCTCTGACAAAGTAATGATTGTAGAACGAGTAATATTCGAAATATTTGATGCACGACTTTGATTCATTTCCAAGAAATAATTTATTTGGACTAATCTGATTGGCTGACTAATTTTAATAGCAATCCAATTATTGTACTACAACAGATAAACATCAATAATCCTATCAAGTAATAAATTAATGGTTAACGCAAATTTATCTGTATAGTTCTAAAATAATGCATATTTTTGCTTATATTTAGTAGCGTTCGAATACTTTCCGCCGCGATTTCTACATCATGGTAGAAAGTGTAGTGAATAAATAACAGCTATATGTAAAGTATTAACTATGCAATAAAAAGGCAATAAGCTAATAAACCAATCTGGACGCGTAAAATTAAAATCTATGCAAAACATATAAAACTGCATCACATTAATGAACACTTAGCTTTGCAGTATCTAGACGTTTCTAGCATAACATATTAATATAAGTAGCAATGAACATATCTATGTTAAATATTAATTTAATTTAGTTTTACATTTTTATAACGCTTAATTTTACAGAAAGTTTGTTTATTTATACTTTAATTTTGTGTAGATATATTTTTTTCAGATTATTCAAAATCTCTCAAAAACCATATGCTAAATTAAATACTCTTTATAATGTTAACAGCGGGAATTATATAAACTAAAACGCAGATTAAAAAAAAATAGACATATATTTTATTTTTTCAATTTTTTTAATACTTTTATTGTATGTTTGTTTCATTGTCAGCAAAACTTCTCTGAATCTATACTAGTAAACACTAGCATACATCAGAAGCTTTCCCCTCCCTCCTCCCAACAGACGCACGACTGCCCTACTCTCTGGCGGTGTACCTCTTCGAGCAGCTGAGTCTGCCCTCTCTGGGGGGCACTGCAAGTTCAGGCACCCCTGCCACTCCAGCCTCCACCACTTCGGTGGCCTTCGCCAGCTCCTTCTTTGGTGGGATAGGCAGCGGCCAGGGGTGGTCCCATGTGGCCAATCGAGGTGGCTCTTCCGGGGGATCACAGGTGACTATTCATATCATAGTGGATGCCTTTAAAATTCCTACAAACTTTTTATTAATATAAACATTGCTTCTGAATTAATATTTACATTTCAGTTCTGTTTATTTAACTGATTAAATTTCAGTTCTGATCATTTTGAACCAGTTTTAAAGATAAGTTTTCTAGACTAGGGTTACTGTGACACTATTATTATAAATAATAATATTATGCTTGGAAATTGAAATTTGTATTTTTTAGAGATATCAAAACGATACATAAAACATTTAATAATGAATAACACAATAATATGATACAAGGAGCAAACAGAAAGAAAAATATTCCTTATAATTATTTTTATTGAAGTTAATAATGCTTTTATTTAAAAGTTAAAAGGAAACTAAATATAACATTCTTAATTTAAAATTAGCGTATAAAATCACGTTTTTGTAGGAGGGTGTAAAAGGGTTTTTCCGAACTAATCAACTATATATCCCATTTAAACGTTTAAATTAAGTTTGTTTGATAATATTAGAACATTGTTTTTTCAGTCATGTAAAACATTAAAGAATAAAAATGTACTTTTTTATTTTATGTTCCAATTGTCCAACTTGTCTTTGAACTTTGTTATACATATTAATTTAGTTTGTTACAGTAATACTCTAGTTCGGTTGATGCAATAACTGTCCGAATATAGAAAAACGGTCTAAAATTGCATAATTATGAGTTTTTAAAACAATATTATAAACACATTATTCGCTCGCGCCATTATTAATTTCACACCGAAATGTGATCTTTCTTAACCACAAGGGGGGCAGTGGTCGACAACAGCAGCAGCACGGTGGAGGAGGGAGAAGTGGTCGACTGGTGCGGTCCACGGAGGACGCTAAATTGGGCTTTGAGGCAGCGGTGGCGGTGCTGGGGATGAAGAGTCCCGTCTCAGAGCAGGTGCACCCGCTGCTGGTGGAGGGACAGCGGAAGCAGCGACATGAGTTGGCGGCTCAGCTCTTTGTCATGTACAAGGAGGACGTCAATAAGCTCAGCAAGGTAGTATTGCTTGATAATCATGATGTATCAGAAGTTGTCAGTACCTGCGTGTGTCGGCAAGATAGTAAGGTGGTAGGGTTTACACGTCAGGATTTCCGCGCTCTTTTGGAATTAAAGATTTAGTTTACAACCTAACTGGGAATTACAATACAAGCGTCAGCCAGGTCGATAATTAAAAAACGAATGCTCTTATTAAATAATAATATTTGTTGATTTAAATTTAATTTTTTTATGAAATAGCTATGTTACAGATAAGCTGTACACATAATATTTTTTCGTATATTTTTGTAAATATTCTGTAGTATAACGTAGTTATTCCATAGCGTTTTCTTATCGAATTATGTTCTATGTAATATTTTTTTAATATTCGAAAGTATTCACGATTACATTTTGTTGGTGTTTGTCTTTAGACAATGTAACGGATTTAGATCAGAACCAACAAACGCGCGTCTAGATATTTCCTTTTAATGTTGATTATGATGTATAAGCATTACTATAAAATATTGATAATTAAAATATCAATATCAGATTCGTTATATATTTTTAATATCATACATTATACTATAATGTATGATATTAATGTTAGTCCATGCGTGTTCTCTCATCTTCTACAGATTCTGGACCAACTGTTGGACCGGAAGATCAGTCCCCACTTCAAGGCGCCACCACTGCACGTCTGTCTCACATACTCCGTTTCCCAACTGATGAACTACATGGAGCCACCCCCGCTGCCCCACTCCTCCAGCTCCCGTTCCTCTCCGGCAAGCCTCGCACAACAACAGCAGCAGCAGCAACAACAGCTCCCGTCGAACCCCTTCACCTGCTCCTCGCAGCCGGCACAGCCCCAGTTCTACCAGCAATACCAGCAGCCAACCTCTGGCAACAGCAGCAGTACTTCTTCGATCAAGGAGGAGTCGGCGTCAGTCGGTATGACCACGACCTCGAATGCAAACACTCCGCCGACAACCTGCGATACAGCGGCTGCAGGTATGGGCGGCAGTAACGGAGGGAGTGGTACAGATCTGAGTTGTGCGAGTATTCCCTCCTCGCTGGCGTCATCTGTAGCCATGGCTAGTGGGAGTGAGAGACCGGGGTGCGAACAGCGGGTTCGTTTTGCAACGAGTAAGCAGATTAGTGGCCCCCCCGGTGTTAAGGGGGGCAGCAATCTCACCGAGAATGGATCCCGAGATACCGACAGTTCCACGTTGGAAGATGAAGAGAATCCAGCTCAGTCCAAGGTAGCGTTTGGTACTAGTCTGGGGCAAATATTGGGGCAATTATGCAATAGCTGTTTGTAAAATTTGATTTTATTCTTGCTATCATCATTAAATGTTTAACGAAATGTACATAATAATTTAGTAATTTATGAAGCGTACCTGTGATGTTGTCGTTAATATTTTTTATAAAATATGTCATCATCGTGTTAGTATTCTATTGTAATTAACCGTTTTATATTATTAAAAATAAGCTTGTATGATTAATTTTTAATATATTATGATATCAACAAAAAACGGTATACTTTTATTCAGTTTAAATATCACCTGATTTTAACTTCTTTTGTAGAAGAAATAATGTGTTTGTTATCAGTAAATCTTGTCAGATAGTAAAAAATTATATTTTTATTGAAAAATTTTATAATATAAGTTAAAACTAGAAAATAAAACTTTTTCTTAAAAAGATTCAGCTGCTTATTTTACTCATATATATTGAATAATAAATCTATATTTTTAAATAATGTTATGATATTTTGAAGTGTAAGTTTTTCAAAATACACCATTATTTCTGATGAGAGATGTATTTAAAATAATGTATTATTATTTTTCTGAAAAGTATCATTTTACATATTATATAGCCATATAGAAATATGACTTATACAACGTTTACAATATAAAAGCCCCCACACACGAGACGACTACCGACTGGCAACTAGTTGACCGACTGAATTTGCAACACGTGTGTGAGGGGTTTAGCAGCAACGTGATGAGTTGGTCGAAGTATTTGGAAAGTTAAAAAACGGGCGATCGGCTTTTTTGTGAAGCTATATAATTATTTGGAATTATATTATATCAGTACTCTTGTTAATATTTCACTGTAATGACCTATATATTTTTTAATTATTCTATATTTTCTATCACTGAAAAATTTCATTATCGGTGTAAGAACTTGATGACGAAATTACGCGGGAATTATTTGAATCATTTATAGGTTTTTCCCTAGCTTGTGGCAGGCTAAAAATAATCTATATCGAAATCGCAAAAAAGATTCAAATTTGGAAGTTAGCAGCTGGTACGGACCGAAAAAAGTGATATTCTAGTTCCGAATTTGAATTATTTATAGGAACAGCCTGCTGCCTGAAAGCGCAGCGTGGCTGCAAGTCGTTCCGCAGGTCCAATTGAATATCGCATAATTGTTTAATGTTTTGAAATTAAGTATCATATGAAATCAAAATGTAGCTGTATCCTTTCAAAGCAAATATTTGTAGTCTGATCCGTCTACTAAGACAATTCTCTAATGAGATGCATGTGCGAAGCAGTATCCAATATTAGAGTCTTTTACTAACCTTTATGAAATAATATAATGGCTGCATATATTTGTTTTGATAAAACGGAAAGTATAATCAGAAATAATAGCACCCAATTAAAAAAAATTAGACTAGAATGTTAAATCTACAATATTTAATGGTTAAATATTTATTTACTTAAAAAGCCCCGTAAAATGGAGTCATTTTAGCGATAGTCAATTGGCTAGTTGTCAGTCGCCAGTTGATCGCGTGTGTGGTTTGGGAGATTAGCGACTGGAAACTCGAATTCATCAACTCAGTCGGTCAACTAGTTGCCAGTCGGTAGTAGCCTTCTGTGTGGAGACCTTAACACGAAGAGGCACTATACATTATAAGTCGATTAAATTAAATGGAGTATATATT
Source organism: Coelogynopora nodosa (assembly GCA_034780555.1). Lineage (NCBI taxonomy): Eukaryota > Metazoa > Platyhelminthes > Proseriata > Coelogynoporidae > Coelogynopora > Coelogynopora nodosa. Next base: position 23,636 of record JAUZND010011721.1, on the reverse strand, counting down.
AAGACGGGTCATGTAATTAATATGAAACATTATTATTATATTACATTTTTCTCTTATACTGCTGTTATAATATAATATATATTAATAATAATGCAGATCATGAAGTATAATATTATATAAAATAGCTTATTAATTAAATCAGTACAAATTAATTAATTTAATATTACAATATTCATTATATTATGCTATTATGTTTTTTAAATTAGAAAAAATAACATTCTATAAATTATAAGAATCGATACATAGTCTATGCTAACTCACCTCACTGTACAATGTACTGCTTACCCTCCCCCCTCTACAGGCCTGGGAGGAGAAGTTCCGCTGTACCTCCTTTAAGTCGGTGCGCCACCACTCGGTTGGCATGGCAGCCGTGGACAGCAGTGCCCCGGAGACTACTAGCAGCGACAACTCACCCACCACTGTGCGGCGGAGTCGTGTCGGCGCCAGTCTCCACCAGCAGGACTCTGACAGCTCCTGCGGCGGCCACTCCTCCGACTCGGACAATAGGGCCGCCAACATCGGTGGGGTGGGACAGTTGGCCGGGAGTCCGGCACTGCATCATCAGTCGTCGCCCAATCAGGCGCGCTTCCGGTCTGCTGGGCCTTCCCCGGGGGGGAGTGCTGGGTCCAGTGTGTCTACGTCCACTCTATCTGGTGAGATGAGAGTCGCACCGGGAACTGGGTAGATTTTTGGAGCTATTGTGGACACGCATCTCCTCCGTTTTTTTCAATAAAATGGTCAAATAAATAGTAAAAAATAAGTCACATTAAATATATATATTTTTGTTGCCCTAATATATATAAAAAATTATAAATATGAATCCTAAATTCAATTTAACGAAGGCGCTTACAATTTTTTATTTATTCATGATATTATATTAATTAATAATCTTAAATTCAAATTTGATTAATCCTAGTACATTATCAGTTTTTAAAAATACATAAATATATTAAAATAAATTGTTATATTATAATGATAATTAATAGTTTAAACATAATTAAAAATTTACAACTGTTTACCGCTTTCACTGAAAAAATGGAAGGGGTGTGTTTTCATAATAGTGCCCTTTTTATAGATACTTATTTACAAATAATAATATATAATTGACATTAATATAAATATGAATAAAAATGAAAACAATTAGTTTATAATATGTAATGTATATTATCTCTCCAGCTTTATACCCTATAGTTATACAATATAAAGTTGTTAAATACTTGAAATAATAAGAAAGACAGTCATGATTGACAGGAAGGATGTTACCAGGTGGTTACTGGTTTCGTTCACCAATAGCTAAGTTGCAGGTTCCGTTCCGTTCGTGCTGGTACTTTTTAATTAATTGATATTTTTATTATAACCTATTCTCAAAAATTGTGCAGCTTAATATCATTAACCGAGTTACTTAAAATTTGAGATAACTAAAACTTATGTTCTTTCACAAAGTTCTTACTACAAGGTTTCCGCGTCCGCTAAATAAATATCAATTTTATGTTCATTATTTACCTTTCCACAACGTTACTGTATTTTAAACTATATATAAAACAAAGATGCTTCTATAGATTTATATTTTTATAGAAATATTAAAAGTTGGATTAATTTTATCTATATAGCGGGATAATGTGCGCATAGAAATGTTTCATTTTTAATAATCTTGTTTCAAATGATGTATTTAATATGTTTCAACATATTATTTTAGTTAACAATCAAAATAATAATGTCTTCAACATTTTTATTTGTTCCAAAAGTAGGTTATTTCATCCTTCCAAATTATTATTTTTTTAATTGTTTTTCGTTCAGTAAATTCATAAATTCGCTTCATTGCCTGTCACACCACTTGTGCCTAACTTGAACAGTATATTGAAGAAACTGGAAAATCTATAAATTATTTACTAAAAATCCTATAGATTAATTAATGTCGCAAGCCTGTGTTATGTGTTTTAGTCAGTTATCGGTTATCTAACTTAACAGTTGGAATTGGTTAAATAAAAGTTATAATCTTCTGAAACATTTTCTTTGTATGTATTACTTTATCAATATAAAGATATAAACAAGTAAAGTGATATTTAGAAAATCAATATACAATAACACCAGATAATGAATCAATGAAGAAACCAGAGTTAGAATTTTTAATTTTAACGTGATTTTTTTTATAAATCAATTTTTAATAAATAATCCAATAAATTCTATTCAAAATCTGAAAATTCAAAAAATCCAATTCTAATAAATAAATCCAATTTTATAAACCCTTTGTCTCTAATTAATATCATGGAGAGTCAACATTTTTAGTTTAGAAACAAATACATTGTTTGAATAGTTATTTTTAGCATGAGAATCAAATTTAAATTATTTTCACTGTGTGTTTATTAATTTATAATATAACATTTTTCTACTTTTTATCTTTTTTGTCAATTAATGTCAGCTTTGTGTTGATTTATATGTCTGGAAATAATATTTTGAGTAATATAGAAAAATAAAAACACAAGCATAATTATTTCATTGCATATATGTCGTTTTTAGGGAGACACGTTTCGTTTTTTTAATGTGTGATTTTTTGTTGGTAATTTAAATTGGTTTCTTGAAATATAATATGATACACGTATATAACAACTTTTACGATTTCATATTTTGTTCGTGTTGTTTTCGACGTGTTATTTTGATGGACATAGAGTTAATTGGTTGTGTTATGTCTGTCAATTAAAAATACTTTCATTATATTATGCAACGATAATGGCAAAGTTAGAACAATTTCGTAATTTTGTTTGTGAACATCGCTTAATAATAAATGATATAATAATTGTAATGTTTTTGAAATATTTTTATGTATATTGAATTTCTGAATATAATTGTTTTCTATTCTCCGAATTATGTTTCGCCGGATAACCAAAATTAATGAAAATTGTTTTGAATAAATGGCGCTTTTAATAAATGCTAACCTGTTAAAAAATACTGGTAAGATTTATATAAAACAAATTTGTTTAAATTAAATAGTATTTAAAAATAAATACTATTGAAATTTGTATAAATATTACTAAATTATAAGTAAAATACGAATTGTAATGAAATACTGTTGTGATTAATATGACGCGTATATTCTAACTGGAACGTAGAAGACTGTCACAGACATCAGTAATCTGAAGGATTTTGAATAAATAATGTCTAATATTTCCAGGTTCTTCAAGGTGCTCTTCAAACTATGTTCAGGCGGTGTGAGAGGGAATCAAACGAATTTAGTCACAGGTTTACAGATTTACAACACTGTCACAGACATCAGTAATCTGAAGTATTTTGAATAAATGTCTAATATTTCCAGGTTCTTCAAGGTGCTCTTCAAACTATGTTCAGACGGTGTGAGAGGGAATCAAACGAATTTACCAATTTTCTGATCAGAAAACCTTTTTTTAAATAAGGACTTAGATAGAAAAATATAACCTACTAATATTTTCTGTGCAGATGATGAGGACGATATTTAATTTTTACATGCTTTATACAATATAATATTCTGTATATATTATGATACACAAGTTTGTCAAAAATGATTGCCAATTTTCTGCGCGTAAAACTTCAGTATTGTTTATCGGAGGCGAGACAGATAGTTACCTAATCCCCGCTCTCCCCCCTCTCCAGGCCAGTCTCCAGGAACAAGCCAGCAGTCGGCTGGTACTACAACGACAGGTGGAGGAGTACGATCCACCACTGGAGCATCCGCAGGAGGAGGAGGGGGGTCCTCGTCAGCCGGCTTCCGGGGGCCTATCTTTGAGCCCAACCGGCCGAGTGAGTCGATGGCGCATCACATGTTCGACCTGGCGCAGACCATGCTCAATAAGGCGGGCGGCTCCAATGCCAGCGCCCCAGTCTTCAATCATGCCAACGCCTTCAGTGTGGCCCACAGGAACCTCCAGCTGTGCGCCTTTCAGGTAGGATATTGCCATTTAATTGTTCACTCGATTATCGGCTGAGTATAGCCTGGTGTGTAAAGTAGATTTGAATGTGATTGACATAAATCAGAAAATACTTTTTTTAATAAGAAACTAGTCTTTTCTATTTTACTTAAATGTTGTATTGGCTTTTTATTGTTATATATTTTGTTCGGATAGGATAAGTATTAATCTATTTGAAAGAAATTTAGACTTAAACTTAATTATACAAATTATCGTCCAATTTCTGTTCCAAATAATTTCTTTATTCGATGTTAATCTGTAGTAACTTTCTATTTTGTGCTTTATTATTATCCTGAAGCTTTATTAGTTTCATAGGCATAAGCTATTTGTTATTTGTTCGTTATTATTTTTTTGCTTTTTATCAGAATTGTATTTTATGTAAATCTTATTATTTTAATTAATTTATATGTTATTTATAATATAATATTAAGTAAACGTAAAGCCAGAAATATAAAATAAATTAAAAATCGTAAAAATGATTATTCATTTAATAAGCAGCATAATATAAAAATAGAAATGATAAAAAGTAATTTGTTGTAACTATCAATATAATACCATAATTTTACTCTCTGAATTAAACTAATAATGATAATTCAATTCGTTCGACATAATTTACCAGATGATATTTATGGTGTTACACGAAAGACATAGCAATGTGGCTTTTGATTTTTTAAACTTTTTTGTTTAAAACATCTTCAAAACTCTTATCAAAGAAACTTAAAGTAATTAATAAGCTTCATTAATGCTCTGAAAGGGTACTAGAGTTCCCGTGTTCATGGAAATAAATATATGAACATTTTTTATTTCCAGACGGAAATATATTTTGTGCTTTGCTAAAAAAGTCGTGGAATTTTATCGATCTCAAAAATTTGTATTAAATCATATTTAACTGATATTCTGTATCTAGAAAATATGTTATGCTTGCGATACATAGATATACTGTATTAACATTTATTCTGCGTTATTTTTTCTGTATATTTAAATCATGAACGCAGTATTCAGAAATCAAGTGTTATTTCCTACCTCTCACCGCTCAGATCGGTCTGTACGCGTTGGGTCTGTGCAACATGCTCAACTCGTCTTGGCAGAGTCGCACCTACTCGAGTCACGTGGCCTGGATCAGCAGTCAGGTGATGGAGAACGGTGTGACCGCCGCCTGTATCCTGTTGCACACCTGGAAGCAGCATCTCAACCCCGCAGAGGTCGCCAATATCGCCGACAGGGCCTCCCGTGGACGCGATACCAATGTGAGCCATTGCGGTGGAATAGCCGGGTCGAAAGTGATTATTTGTAAGGCTTTGTCGGTGTAGTAGGTTGGTGGACATCTTTCATCTCCTCATTATTAAGTGCAATATATTATTATTAATTCATGCTTTTTTAATCACAAAATAATTTGTGATTTTCTAATTATGTTTATAATATTGTAGTGCTATGCGCCATTATATAATATATGCCAAATATATAACAGAAAAAGCCAAAATAATTTGAAATATAAATTGTGATGGATAATATATTTCCTTTTTAGATTATAAATAAATATAATACTTTAATAGTGTAATATTAAGTTAGAAATAACCAAAAAAATCACAACACATTATCCCTCATAATATTATTATGTACTTAGGTTAGTGGTACGTGATCACTGGAAAAGGTTTGAATCGCGTATGACGCCGGCGTATATTGTGAAGCAATTCAATCAAAGTATGTTCATTATATCAGCAGCTGACTCATTCATCCTATTCTGCGACAGGCTCTTTGTTTGTCTCTTCCTAGTATGTTCCTACATACTATTCTAAAGTTACGACCGAGTCATTTTTGTATGAGTGTCTTAACATAAATTTATCGATTTAGAACGCGCGATACGGCTTGCATGTACTGTTATTTTCTATACTGAATAAAGTACTTTTCCTTGTCAATTGTGAAACACTACTTATATTATTATAATATATAGAAATAAAAATGCATTTCACTTGAGTATTTTATTACACAGGGTTTCTACATCATTCGCAATTCTAGAAAACTATTTAAAATTAAATTTTCATAGTGAAATCTCCAGGAAAACTTATAGAATTTAAAGTAAAATGTTATACAAATTAAAAACTGTGTGACCACAATAATTTTATATAATATAATCGTCCAATATTATCTAAACATTATATTAAACATTGCCTATATTGGTATGTTTGTCATTTTCATATTTTCCTTTATTTCTAGTTTTTTTTAATAATAATTATGCTCTAAGAAACCAAACACAATAAATGAGACCTAACATGGTACATTTTAATTATAAGTTACGTGCCAAAACAAAAAATCTGTTTCAGAGACATTTTGTTAAATATGTCATGTTATTTAATCGTTTAACGTTAAAAATTATGGTGAACATTTCCGCATTGTGTACAATGGAGTAGTGATATTGAAAAATCCATTATTCAATGCTGTATACATTTGTTAACTATAAATCAAGTTTCAATTTTTCAAATGTTTTGGACTTTATAAGTCAAGAGTAATAAAAATTTATGATCTAATTAATGCTAAAATTAGATATTATATTGTAATCTTTTTTATCCGAGATGATGTTGATAATATAAATTATTTATTTAAAGTATATAAGGTCTATATTTAAGATATTTCACTATTGTAACTATACGGTATTCCAAATAGAAAACCTTAGAAAAATCTTTAAAACACTTATGGAAAACCGACAGAATTTCTATTTTAATTGCCATGGGAACCCTCATTACAATCGCTAGAAAAAACCAAGAAACGTAGCAGTAGAAGTGTAAATTAATAAATTAATTGTTCAGAAATTTGAATAGAATATTGATTACAATACTTTACATTTAAAGTAGTAAAATTATATACATTAATGCAAAAATGACTACTGTAATTTAATGTTTTTGTCATTAGAAATAAAATGTTACAATATTATTTGAATGGCTTTGAAAGTTCAAAATATTATGAGGTCTTTGTGGATGCGTACGGCATGCCTAAAAAGGAGAGAAGGAGGTAAATAATAATATTTTTTATGTAAAACTTTAATGAGTGAAGAAGGCTTTATTGAGAACAGCTTTAATTTAAACGAGGTACAGGAATTACGCGGTTATTGGAAACATAGAAAATTTATCATATTTAATAATTTTATTTTTAGAGATCAAATCTATTAAATATATAAACCTAATTATCGAAATTAATTAGGTTGATTTTGATGTTGATCTATTAATTATTTTGATTCCTCTCTTTGCTTTGGTAAAACTATATACTTAATTAATTCAATTGTTGAAATATTCACTGACATCGTCCAATAAGGGAAAACTCCCAGTATGTAATTCCAATCAATTTAGTGCAGCAAACCAACCACCCTAAATTATCGAACCATCCACCCACCCTCCCAGATGGTAACAGTAGCCGCAGAGCTCTGCCTGGCCTGCCTCTCTGAGTGCAGCACCCTCAACCCCACGGAGATCCTGCGCGCCCTCCAGCAGTGCAAAGAGCAGTCCACCGAGATGCTTGAGCGCGGCCTCCGCTCGGTGGAGAGCGGTGCCAACAACTCTCTGAGCGGGGTCATGCCCGAGATCTTCTTCGACCTAGCCACCTACTGGTACCAGCTCTATGAATCCATGCTCCCTGGTGGATCGGGTGGGGGAGGGGGCGGCGGCGGGGGACAACAGGCATTGACGGGGGGAGGCGGCGGCAGGGGAGGCCACCAGGGTGGGGGTGCCAGCTCCTCGCAGCATGGACTGCAGCACTCGGCGGCTCAACAGATGATCCACTACACGCCCTCGCCGTCTGCGCATTTTCATTTCCAGCAGGTGACCTATCGGTTCATCACCTTTGTCTTGCTTGCTTGCTTGATTAATATGTAATACATTGTCGGTAATATTGTCACACATAGAATAGAATATTTCGACACAGATTTGTTTATTTTTAACAGAAATTTATAGTTTCAAATTTTCAATGTTTTTCTTCCTGTACTAAAAAAATGTGTCAGTAGGACGAAATTATAATAATTATCGATTTATAAAAATCTCATAAATGTTATCAATAATATTATATTTGAAACTTTAATTTTTTGACAAATATTATATTTAAAAAATGCAAAAAATCAAGTGTGCTATTATTCCAGTACGCATATACAATTATACTGTATAGAATTTTTTAATTTGCCATTCACAAAAAATAAGCTGTATTTTATCGATTATATGCATAAAAACTAATTTTCTAGCTTGTATTCCTTTATCAGTACTTAAGTATGCCTTCATTATCATTTACTTGAATTTATAATTTTCAAACATCATTCAACTCTCTTATACTGGGTTAAACCGCTTCTTTTAACATTATACACTAATTAAGAGGCAATGATCCGTGTTTACTAGGTATGTATAAATTTCCATGCGTGACACCTGGTCCAACTTGTTCCCCTCCAGACCGGACAGTTCGTTCCTCCTCCCACCTCGGTGGCAGGCACTCTGACTGCAGCTACTGCGGTGGTGACGATGCCGACCATGTTCCCCAATCAGCACCCCGGTCAGGGTCACGGGGGTATGGGACAAGCGACCAATCACCAGCCTCCTGGTATGTGTATGTGCCCTGTACATCGGTCATGATAAGTTGTCTTATATCATATAAATTATCTTAATAAATGTTTAATTGTAATTGTATACAACTTTTAAATTTAGGCGTATTTTCTCTTAAGACTAGTTTAGTGGTGTAATAATTTGTAACAGTCTGTTATTTATATAACTATAACTTTTAAATGTTATTTTTTATTAAAATATAAAAATTATTAAACTTGATTCTACAAATTTGTATAATATACTCATTTTTAATTTTAACTGAGAAGAAGCGCGGGAAACTTTTATTTACATCTTATTGTTTTTTCTTAAATTTTACAACATTTAAGGTGCCTTAATAAGCGATTTGTAGCTTGAATCGCACTGAATCTTAAAAATGTAAAAATTAAACTAATATATTAATTATTGTAATTATATATTATTTGCCTACTTGTATAATTAGGAAATGAATAATACATTAATCCACACTCATCGTGTTTATCAATTTAATAGCTGTGGACGTTTTATCTATAAACTGTTTATTAAAATGGTGTAATTTAAAATAATCTTTGTTTTGACAAATGCTATCAGGCAGGTTTATTTAATGTAGTAAACATTAAATAAAAATTCAATTTGTTGCTCCAATAAAAATGTAATTTTTTTTTTGCATATTTTTGTTAGTGGTTATCTTGACATAGAGTCGTTTAAAAAATGTATTGCTTATTTATTACTAAAATTGTCTTCTAACTCTAAGTCTGTGACGTTTTGGCGAAAGGTCAACTTATTATGTATATGCGATGCATACCTAGTTTTATTTATAAAGAGAATAATTTAGCTATATCTGTACTATCAAAAACCTGTTAAACATGATATATTATAACATGAAAAGACTACATATTTTTCGCTTCTTCTCTTTCTCACTCTGTCCAGTCACGCAAGCACCGCCCTTCTACGCAGCCACTCTCTTCAACTACAACCTCCCGCCACCACAGGCCGGCCACGCTCCAACCGCTCAACAGTTCACCTTGTATACCGCCTCGCCGCACCTTCTCCCGGTAACTATTATAGTGTAGCCATGGTTTCTTCATTACCAGTCGCTAGATTTTTTATTAAAAATTATTAAAATATAATAAATATGTTTCACTTCTTATATCAGCTGGACATTTCTGTGAAATCAATAATAGTCTTCTAATTGCGAAAGATTTTTTTGAAGACTGTTCATGAAAATTTAATTGATGTTCTTAATGGAAATTTAATCGGGTTATTTGTGGTAATTAAATATTTAGTTCATAACAATGAATTAGATCTTGTGGTTTGTGTTTATTTTGTCTCGTGTTACTTTAGTTTAATATACAATTTCTAGTTTAATATTAAATGTTTGTGCTTCCGTAGCTATTGTATTTAATACGACTGTGAGCTACAGACAAACTAATATTAGATTTTACTATTTTGGTGAGTAAATGTTTAAGTAAATAATAAAATACTGCATACAAAAAACATAATTATCTATTATACTATGGCATGTCTCGGTAAATGTAGTGATTAGCATATACATATGGGATTATTTTATAATATTGAAGGAAACCTAGTTAATATTTATATTCAAATTGTTACGAAGTTTCCTTTTATATTATACTATTCCGTAAAATTTCAGTCATGTTACTATTTATTACTGCGCGTGTTTCGAAAAGTTGTACATTCTCGCTTGACATCGTGAGACCTAATAATATCTTCCGTAAGAGTTCTGTAAGAGCCAACTGTAGTTAACAATATTAAACAAAAGATTGTTTAAACAGCAAAATTACTGCATGAGACAACTAAAAACTTGCTGTCAGTAATAGAACAATAGTTGTTCTTGCAATACAGGGAACAATGTTCTCCTGAGTCATTTGGGACGATTTGTCGAATCTGCTAGATGTTCTACATGGATCATGGATAAACTAATTTAGTTCAAGTAATCTATTGAAACTTATATAGAGATGTACAACATTGTTAATGTTTGTGTTTGTAAACTCATTGGAAATCAAATTTATGGAGTGTTTCAACAGAAAAATTGGCCGAAAACATTACAGCGCTCTGATTGGTACTTATTGTTTGTGTCGGTTATTTTAGAATAAGACCACCTTTTTAGCATATCGTTCATAATTTTATCTAATTGGAATTACAAAATGTGACTTCGGCTTATGCTTAATGTGTTCCTTGGTTATGGTATATACAGATTATACACATCAGTTATTATTATCAGTTGTAATGGTGATAGTGTGCATTAAGTTAAAAACAGCTATCGTAATGTCCACTTTCATAAAGTGACAGTTTTGTTGCATTATTTTTCGTACTATGATTCTTACTTACTTTGTCGTATTCTTTCGTTTGTTATTCTTAAAATGCTTGGTTCACCCTTGTATACAAGTTAAACATGTTTTGGTTTGTAATTTTTTAATCGAAGTTATGAAAAGCATTGTCATGCAATGACGGAATGGATAAGTCTTCTTCTTACTCTGTTATAGATTTCTGTTTGATATCGAGATACGTTACTCTTCACATCTTTCATTTCCTAATTGTAACGGTGAATGTACTGCTAGGTAGTCTCCTTCGCCTTGTATAATGTCATAACTGTGACTGCATACAAACAATATGCAAACAATGTTAGTGACTGTTGAAAGGTAATGTGAGCCATGTATTGACTGCCCTCCTCCCCCCTCCCCAGGTCCGTATGATGCCGGGATTCCCGCCAACCCCCAACCTCAACCACCTCTCGCTGACCGGTGGTCCCCCACAATCGGGCGGGGGGAGCCGCAATGGGGCCTTTCAACTGACCTACCCACCGGGGTCTTCCATGGGCCCCCCGGTGCCCCATCGTCCCTCCCAGCATCAGCACCAGCAACACCAACAGCTCCTAGCGGCAGCCCACAACTCCCGACTTGCGGCACAACAGCAGCAGCAACAGGTATTGTTATTGAAGGCATTTCAGAGAGATGGGGTTCTTTTTTTGCAATATACTTGAAAATGATGTTGTTGTCTTATTATTATATACCTATTGTAATTGATTATTCAATATTAATTTATCGTATCCAAACTATGTGCTACTGTTTATTATTAGGCAGAAACAATATTTAGTTATTTATTTACGATTATTTTCTAAACAAATTGTAGTGTAGTAAAAAGTGTAGTAAAAACCAAAATTTTCTAAACTATATTATTTTGTTCGATAATGTATAATTGTAGGCCATTAGTCAAGGATTTTAATAATTGACAATAATAAAACGGAAATAATAGCTGAATGTGGTTTGACTATGAGATAGTCAATGCGGATTGAAAATAATGTTGGATAATTACTTTCAGTGACTTTAAGCTCCTTGCTTAAACTGTATTATTTTCAGTCCATAGTGACTATTGTATAATAAACTATTGTTTATTTATATTATTATTATTAATGGAATATACAGACAATGAAAATCGATATGATAGATATTCATTAGCATTCTAAATTTAATTTTTCACAAAAAGCGAAAACAAAATATTTTTTTATAGTTCCATTATTATACTCTATTGAAGGAATTTTAGTTTGACTGCTATTGAGCACCTGTTATATCCCATGATAGAGTATTGATGTTTTGAGAATCGTACTTCTTTAAAATAATTATCAGAATATAATGCATGGTGGGACATATTTATTTAATCGATAGTATTCTTAAATTATTTGAAATATTTCAAAACTAACTGTAGCCTATATATTAAAATGAAATTACAATTAGTCCATATTATATGCCAATTTTCTCTGGTATTCATATGCCATCGGCATACTGCTAACTTTATTGTATTTAATTTGGGTGTGCTTAGCTGACGTGAACTAATTAGTTAGTAGTATAATGCAGCTTGGTAACCTAAAGTCGAAAGACGCTGGTTTTAAACATTTTTATTGTTTTTTGTCCGATGAATATTTAATTTTATTAATATAGTCCGGACAAGTGGATCACTCTGCTCTCTTTAAATTTTGTCTTTTGAGATGTAATCCATATAACTGTATATTTGTTTTATTGTAATTGTGAATATTTAGAACATTATGTTGGTATGATTAAAACATTAAATCATTTAATTTTAGTTTTTGAATAGTTTTGTCAATGCAATAAACGTCAAAGTATAAAATAAAATTAAATTAGCATTTTCTAAGCAATTTTTAATCTGTAGAGAGCAATAAAAGTATGTACAAAACCTTTATTAAGAAGACGCAAATATTGACTACAACGTCCTGTTCGTCCACTTCTCAACAGGCGGCGGCAGCGGCTGGAGGGGTGCAGCTGCACAATCACACTGGTTCACAGCAGCAACAGTCGGGTACCTTCTATCTGCAGAAGGCCTTCCAGTGCGCTATGCGGGCCATCAAGGTGCTCTATCAGTCGCAGAACGGACGCTCTTCGGACGCGGTCATGTCGTCCAATCGAGACTTGCAGCGGTTCAACACTCCGCCGCAGCACGCCTCCAAGATCAAGAATACGCTGGATGTGAGTCTTGGTTCGGTGGCAATGTTGATGTAGGTCCACTGCAGACCTGGTGACATATGGGTAAAAGATTTCATTAATCAGGGATGTGATTTTTGTGGATTTCCTAAAAAAAGATTTTCTCTTTATAAACATTTTCTTCTGTTGTTGTATTTTTATAATTTGGACAAATTTTTTTCATAAGGCCCTCTATTTTTTCATAATTTTATTTCATCATAGTAATAACATCCCTGGTTAAATTATTTTGTTTTGTAAATTAATATAGGGGTCGTTCACATATTATATAGCGTATATTAAATAACACCATACCTACACCACCATTCCACCCAATTGTTTTCCGTGATCATTCCATTTTTTCGTATACAATATAAGTATTAAATAATTTAAATAAATATCTAATTTTTCATATTATAGATAACGTATGTATCGATAGAGGGTATCTAGGTAATAGTAGGCTATGTTAATCTTTAAAAAAAATTGTTATATAAAACTGAGTCGAAACCACCACCCTCCCTTATACCGCATAGTAACGAAAATTAAAGCCACCCACCCCTAGGGTTCTATTATAATATATTAACGACCCCAACAGTAAAGTTCGTTTAAACCGAATTTCTCAGGCCATGAAAAAAATCTTGTTTAAACTATTTTTTGTTTATAACTGTAAGTGTATATTTTCTAGCCTTTCAAAATAAAGATTCAAAAGAAACTTTTTTTGACATTTTGCTTTATTGTAAGTCTTGTCAATAATGGAACTTGTCTGCGCTACTCTGGCCAATTCAGTGCACTTGAGTCATTGACTCCCTTTATTGACTTGTATGAAAACGTCCGTCTTGTAGCCTACTGTGATTTTGTGTATTAATATTGTCGAACCATCCAAAGAGAATGATTCATTTTACAGATAATACAAGTTTGAATGTTATATCGTAAGTTGTTAAAATGATTACATATTAATTTTACAACTACAAAATACATATTATTAACATTTAAAATAGATTTTTACTACATATATTACAGCAAACTTTATTATCATAAACTATGAACATTTATGTAGTCCTTCTGTTCACTTCATTTCACTAACAAGAGCATTTGAATTATTATTTTAAATTCTAGTATTATGTTAAACATTATGACACGAATCATTGAGTTGTTAAACATATTGTCTAAACTGCCAAAACAGTTGGCTGAAAATTTGTCAAAACGAAAAGTTATATTTTGATTAATTACAATATTTTGTTCTTGAACTATGTGCCCCCTTATTTTTTTATTAGTCACTGTTCACTTGGACAGTGAATCTAAATCTCACTTAAATCTCACTTAACCTGCATCAAATCCCTCTTTCCCCGCCCCTATTAGACGGCCAAACTACTGGGCAGCCATGCAGTGCAGGAGTATTGCAACGTGGTGATCTGCATCCAGGACCAGTATCTGCTCCAGGAGATCCTCCAGCTGATCCAGTACACCTCCCCCTCCAGCAGACAGACCGGCAGTCCCGGGGGCGTTGGTGTTCCCGACCAGCCGGTCTCGGTGGGCTCCGACATTGTCAATAAGCTCGTCATGCGTATTCACACACTGTGAGTCTTCGGTCCTACTTTTAGGGGGACTGATATGCTTTTCTGTTGAAGGCGGGCAATGGTGTACGGGGTAGGGTGGTTCTTAACCATTTTAATGACATAATGAAGAGTGTGCGGAGAGTGGAATTGAAGGTGAATTGACTCACTGATTAACCGTTACAGTATCGACTTTTGTCGTGCAAAGGGTTAACCGCTTTAGTTTATTTTTTATTTTAAAATTTACAATGTTATGCAATACTTGAATTTTAATATATATGTGTATATTATATTATTTTGTATAGTTTAATTTTTATAATCTGTATATCTTTTTAAAAATAAAAAGTACCGAAAGAAAGGATGTCGTGGTTTGTGACCTGCTTAGTTTAGTCGAAAGTTTATTTAACTTCCCTGATTATGGTTGAACATATACTTTAATGGTGGTCAATTAAATTTCTGCATTCTAAAATTCTAGAAAAGGGTGAGAGAATTCAATAGTGAAAATAGTATACCTAATGAAAACGTGTATATTACACAACTATAACACTGAATACACCAAATGAATGTGATTTTGAACAGAAATATATATATGAAACAACAAAAACAAAGTACTTTACAAAAAAATGTTTACGTAGTAACTTTAGTGAGTTTGATTAGAAAGTTAGGTAGGTTGCTTAATATTTTACAAGTTTATTACTAATCATTTTTGGTTTGTAGCAATTTTTAATTGTATCTAATTTTAACTGAAAATGGTCGGCATATTGTTTTAATGAACACAATTGTGTGCAATATATTGGAAAGTTAATACTGAGACTCTACCGGCAACTAATCACTATTCTCCGGAACAGATTCAAGAAAGACATCGAAAACCGGCTGCAACACATCGGCCAGGCGGCGACAGAGTGGGACGAGTTGGTCGACCTGATCCTGACAGCCCAGCGCGCTTATCAGTCCTTCCCCTCCTCGGATCCTAGTCTCTCTTGGAACCATCTCATCCAGCGCATCCAGCGGCACCCTAAGTGTAAGCAGGACCTGTGGCAGAGAATCGTCGCCGGCTTCAACACGATGGGTCTCATCACACGGCCGCAGACCTAGACTGGTTCCCCCGTGTTTCTCATCACTGTACCTAGCTCATTACATACCTATTTCACTCTCTCTTTTCATTCACTTATTCGATGTAAAATACCTCACAGTCACTAATCTCACCATCGACAAGTTTGCCACCAGTGGGCCATCGAACACGGACGGAAACCGCTCCATCAGACATTTGTATTGACGCGCTCTTCTCATATTCATACTGTTAATCCAGTAATTTGTTGTTTTATCCCGTTCATTTTCCTCTCTTCGTGTTTTCAATTTGTGCTCGAGAAAATGAGGTAAACCTACTCTCTCTCTACATTCTGTTCTGTAAATTTATTTCACAATTTCTGTTCTGTGTTCCTACAATGGATTTACTGTTTAATTTATTAACAGGCTTCTTTTTTGGGTTTCACCAGGATGTTTTTATTATTAATTATTTTGTTTACTCATCTATTTAGGGTAGTTCTAACTTCAAGTTGTTTTATGTCTTATTTTAGGAAGGTCGTCAGATAAAATGAGTTTGTATTTAACAAGAATGTGCCATATTAATTTATTGTATGAATATTTGGTTTTTGAATTATGTAAAACGGGCTAAAATTTATTAATGTTAATTTCAAACAATCATTCCTTGTGGTATTTGATTTCCTTGACAAATGAGTTCGATTGCTTAACAGCGACCATATTAAATGCTTACAATGCTATTGAATTCTTGATAATTCTGATTATTACATTTGTATTACTGACTTCGCGTTGTTAGTAACCAGTTGTGCATTATATGCATATTCGCAACGTCGACAGCATGTTGCTTTTTTCGTCAATCCTGTAAATCTGATTTGGCTTACTTAGTCCTTTTTTCCTTGTCATGTTTTGCATCATGTTTATTCTATATTATTTACTACTTTTGTGTTCATCTCTAGTAATCTATTTTTCTTTCTTTTTTAATTACTTTTCGGCTTATGATCATCATTATTTCTTGTATGTTTCTGGCTGAATTTTCTTATACTATTGCTGTTTTACGCACCTCATTCCAGTGGCTGGGACTTAAATTAAAGCGACAATATTGGTCTCTTTATAATATATGGTATACTATTGCTGTTATCAAATTCAAGTAGCCATTTCTTTATCTCCCAATGCGTTTCTGTATTGTTCTCATTGTCATGGCAATATGTTCTGTTTTATTGCAAATAAAGTCTTCATTTGACTATAACACATGCTTTATAAATGTGTTAACGGTTTGTTTATGTTTTTTTATTTAATTTGTTAATTGCGATTGTTTGCTTTTACTTTGTTTTCTGCAGTTTTTTTATCATGGAAATGCACTTATGTGCGTAGCTACCATAATAATATAATCTTACAAAAATACTACCTACTACTGATTTCTAGATACTTAAATTTATACACAGTCATCTTTTATTGTTAATATATTACAGTTAACCAAAACATGTGCTTACAATTTTATCAATCTTAAAATCGTTTTGACTGAATTAAATTGTACTATTTCCAATGATAATAATTTAGTTTTTAGGTGCGGGGCGCTTCTTTTATAGCCTAGATTCCAGGAGCGCCTATCAACCCTTTCTACAAAACGTATGTGTGATTCGCTCTAGATTTTTTCGATGTCTCTTATAACGAAACTCTAGAGAGTAGATTCTAAGGAATATTGTATCAGTTTAGAAATGTTACGAAACGTTTTAGAAATATTTTATTTGTAAACTGATAACATAAATATGAAATTGAGTCGAGTTTGTACAACTTCAACCAAATGAGACTGACTAAGTAAGAGTATTCGACGAAAATTTAAAAATCCAGTAATTTTCACTTTATTGTCCTAATTAGACGTTTATAAATATTAGATTCTAAATGTATAAGCTTTCCATTATATATTATCAGTATGTACCTATATACAATATAGACAACGAGGCATATACCTGCAATACTTTACTTTGTATAGGTTTTCATTTTTAGGCATACACTATCATGATTCTTTAAGGGTTATATAATTTAATTAAAAATATCATAGTTTATTTTATATACACATAAAGTAAATATTGTTAAATTTGAAACCCCATGTAGCCATAAAGTATGTAATATTAATGTTAACCAAATTATATTAAAACAACACATTATGTAATGATAATACACACACACGCCATAAATTATAGTATTCAAATCAAATTGAACAAATCAGATAGTTACAAATTGAAGGATTTTTTTTCAGATTCAAGGTGTAATCACACCTTTTCCCACTTTTTATGACTTGCAGAATTAAGCCACAGTTGACATTTCATGTCCTGCGAAATAAGTTGGCTTTCTTTAAATCCGGCGATATTCGCCGTAGTAAGTCTAGCGGCTATAGGTCGCTGAAGAGTCACCGGAAATCGACATCCGTTGGTCAGGTTAGGGACCGAGACCGTCGATGATGGGGTTTCAGTGGTAGTAACCAAAGGATGATCGGCCAACAATTTATCCACTTTTCGGATAAGCTGTGCAGTTTCCACCCGTTCCTGTTTGTTTCGTCGCAGAAGCACACCGTAGTCTCCTCTGTTCCAGAAAGTTTTTCGTCGTTTACAACTAAATTCAGCCGCTACACTGTCAAGTAGGCGGACAGTTCCGTTGTGATTCGCCAGCAGTTCAAAGCGGCTCTGCTGTGGTTTGCCGCTCCAGCTGATTTCTCCGCCTGAATATCTCCGCACATTCGACGGCTGGCGTTGATAGTCCGAGTTGTACATGTTATAAAGTGGACTGTTGGGAGATCTTCGGTTGTTGCCGAGATTAAGAAGGTCACTGGGATGTCTGGGGTACGACTGTGTCGCATAGGCCAGAGGAGATGCCAGTGGAAGTGAATGAGTGATGTTGCTAGTACAGGGTAGGCGATTTCTTTCGGCCATTATTTCAAGCCAACAGAAGTTTTTCATGCCACATCGAGTCTCATTAATACGATTGATTTTTGTCCTTTCCAACATTCTCCTTAATTCGTGACAAGTTAAAGTTTTCAGTTAATAGTGAACAAAATAATTTAATACACTTGTACTTCGCGCTAATCTATGCAATGAAGGGGATACTATACGATATTTGGCGAGGAAAAGTTGACTAAGTGTCGCATTTTATATAATTAAATACCGTTAAGCCAGAGTTCTAACAAATCCTTTCTACATATATAACTTTCGCTTCTATATTGTTATGGAGAAGAAAAGATTGACGTTGTGTCATGACAACGCTTGCATCAACACGTAGCCGCTCGCTCAGTGTTTGCTCCTCTCAAAGATGATGATTTCCACTGATCTTTTTTGTTAACGTTTATAAAACTTCCTATCTTAGATTTATAATAGTAGCTATTTAGAAATACATTTAAATATTTATACATTAAACGTTTGACTGTTAGTTGTAAAACCACATCTATAACATACTTTACCCTAAGTATTGATTTTACCTTAATTTTATATTATGAATGTTAAAAATCATATTAAGTATAGTTTGTCAGTTCCTGTATGCTACATTAATTTCCGTTTTAAGTGTTTTGTAATAATTCATGAACATTTAATCAACCATAAGAATATTCCGTGTTTTGCTATTTAGTTTTTATCACATGGAGGATCTACTTTTCTCATTTTTATTAATTTTTTTATTTGTAATGAATTCAAAAATATCTCTTGTTTCATCTGTATTACAATTAAATATTTAGAAGCCATTAGAATTCATTTTCAGATTCCTGATTCCAAAAATAGCAACAGCATTCTTTCAAATTATTTACTGTATTTTTATGTAACATTCCATTATTTAACCCTTCGTACGTGGAGGGGGGTATGCCAATGTTTTTTTCAAATAAATTAAGTTTTTGATTGAATTATATAACGTATATGACCCTGATTTTTTACTCAGTGGCTAAAAATACTTTTGTCTAACTAAAAAATACAACAAATATAATTTCGAATATTTTTACATACCAGAAAAGTTGTGTTATTATTGATCTATTTTATACATCCCCCTGGGTTTTCATACAGACTTGCCGATGATATTAGGAGCTAAACTTGCAACATTAATAGAAAAAATTAGTTTATCGTAAATTATATCCATTTAACTTGAATAATAAAAGTATTTATTAAAATAATCAGTAATTTAAAATAATACTCAAATAGCATTTTTACTACTTATAGCTTATTTATATAAGTTGTATAATTATAAGAATATATATCAACCAATATAGATGTTGAGATCTTTGTGTAGTTTAAAAAGTGTACATCCAAATTTACTGAAATTTTCAATTGATATCTAAATATTGAATATTCGTAATTTTACGTATTTTTTATTAAAAATTGTCTGGTAGGTTTATTATATCAGATAACAATACTTTTTCTTATTTTGAAATATTTCTGTGACAATTTCAAAATCAATTATGAATGTCGTCAATAATTTACTTCATTTTAACCTTGTGTAGAATTTATTTTAAAGGTTAACATTTTATGACGTCATCATTTGTTTAAAAAGTGATATTTCAGACTAAATTTTGTACTGTAAGGCAATTGATATTTCTTATTAAAAAATTTGTAATATCTTATTTTTTTTTTTTGTGTAATATATTGTTTAAATAAAAAATGACGTCAAACTAATTTTTTACAATAACATTAGTTTTGTCAAATGCCAAATATTATATTAAGCACATTTGTTTTTTATCTTGTGTTTTTTATTGCTAGCAATTATCAGATCTAAAAACGACACAATTTGTGACATTGAACAAGTTGTGACATCGTTGTGGCACCACGTTATCAACTGCTATAAAATAATTTTTGAATATTGAAAAATACAATGTGTTCCTTGTGTTAAAATGTTAAATTAGTATAGGAAGGGTCGATTCGGCCCCACCAATTGACCTTTGACCATGATACCTGACCTTTGACGTTTATTTACCCCCCCCCCTCCCCCCTCCCCCATTATTATTATTTGTTTTACTATCGGGATCATTGTGGATCATAAGTGACCCAAACTCTTTCATTGGGTATATATTTTTAGTGTAGTAACCTATGGCAACCAAAGTTAGTATTATAACTCACAAATATAGTATAAATATTTTTATACTATTTACAAATATTTGTAAGTGGTGTATAACCTTAACATTTTTAATTAGTGTCTAATTACATTATAATCTTATTATTTAATTATAAATATTGTTTTTAGACTATTTTTTTAATAAAGTACGAAAAATACGTAATTCGTGACGTCAATTTTGTTTTTAGCCTACAGCTTTTGATGTTTACAACTTATGACATAAAACTTGATATGATGACTCACCAACATAAGCCAAATCGTTTATACTACTTAAGTTAATTTTATAAAATTTTAATAGTATAAAATAGTTTTTTTTATATATAGCGAAATTAAAATATAATAGATAGACATTCAGAATAGCTGATTTAGTGATTTAGTGATTTAGTGATTTACAGCTAAAAATCGATTTTTTCTTTTTTTAAATAGAACAATCAAATTAAACAGATAGACCTGCCGAATAGCTACGAGTCAGTGCTTATTTTTTCAAAATCGGTTGAAATTTGACAGAGTTGTATATATATTAGTGATTTACAGCTGATTAATTTAAATTGTAATAGCTATGTGTCAGTCCAATTTTTTTTAAATCGGTTGAAATTTGACAGAGCTAAAAAATTCAAAAAAATTCTATTATTAAATTAAATGTTTAAAAATTTAGGAGACTACAACCTTATTCGAACTTCTTTTTTATATAGTAAAATAAAATTAAATAGATAGACATTGTAATAGCTATGAGTCAGTTTAAATTTTTTGAAAATCGGTTGAAATTTGACAGAGTTAAATAAAAGAAAAAAGTTTATAATATTTATTTTATAATTTAATTATAGTCACTTTTGTTTTTAGCCTATAACTTTTGATATTTACACCTTATGACAACCAAACTTGATATGATGACTCACCATCATAAGACCAGTCGTTTATACTACTTAATTTGTTTTCTGTAAGTAATATAATATTTTCATATTGATTTTTACCATGGTGATGTATTACGGCCATATATTGCACGACTTCAATGAGGATTCTGACTAAGTCTAGTTCACTTAGCTTGATTTTGTTACTTACCGAATGATCTCCCCCACCTCAAGTATAAATGGAGAAACTTTTACAGTTAAATTTCATTCTGCTTCTAGCTCTCGACACGAACGGTAGTATTTCAAATCGCGCTTGCTCTCTCTCTCTCTCTCTTTTTCTCGCTCTGTCTATCTGCGGACTTAGCATTTTATTTTATAACTTTACTCTTGAGATGTCTACAATTGTAACGGATGCTGCGGACGTGATAAACAGTTTGAAACACAACACAAGAAAATATTGACAGCGATTAGCAGGGCTATGCATTGAGACAGGAGATGTGTATTGACGATGATGCAATGAATAACCTATTTAAACTTATATGCAGATTGTTTACAAATACAACGGATAGAAGAAAAAGATAGGAATTTACTAATACTATAATGTTTAAATGACTTGGCAATATTAACTTTTTTAGGCAAGAACAGCAGCGTATTATCGAATCTTGAGCCATACTTGAAACATGCGGTACAATCAAATCATCACTGTATTATAACACGTCCTCGGAGTGCCTGAGAGGCGAAATACTAAAATAATTTAAACTTTTGTTAATCTCAGAATACAACAAGTGTAAGCATGCGCGGATGTGCATATGTTTGTGTAATTATTATACAATTTCAATTATACAAGCTGGTGATGGTGAACGCAGAAAATCAGTATATGCTTGACAGAGAAGACAAATGAGAAGCGCTACCGTCTATCTATTTAAGGCCGAATCCTATAGTGCCAGAATTAAATGGATCTTTGACGATGATGAGCAGTGACACTTACAGTTTTATGCTTACTTCCCTACTCTGTCTACTGCTGTTTAATTTTGAAATAATAATAATAAATGGCATTTTATCTCATTAATCATGCGTGCTTTAATTATTCAAATTAATGGAAATTTGTTTAATGATTTTATAATTTGGCGAATGTTCACTTATAGGACCAAGCAAAATTAATTAGGACAATATAGAACGAAACAGACAGTGTAAGAGACCATCTAAAATTCAAAAAACTATTTTGTTTGTGAGAATAAAAAAATAGTTGTGCAAAACGACATATTATAATATAAAATATTATTCAAATTGTACTTTTTGTATAACGAAATAGTATGACAAGAGGACATTCTAAACATAAAAAATAATATAAATGTGCTTAACATGTAAGAAAATATACCAAATATAGTAAATTTATTTTAAATGAAACATGTTGTAGACCATCGAAATTATTAGAAAACACTTACACTTTATATTTATATTTTATTATATTAAATGTATATCCAATTGGAATTAATTAAGACAATATAGAACGAAACATACAGTGTAAGAGACCATTTAAAATTAAAAAAATGATTTCATTTATGAAAATAATAAACTATTTGTGCAAAACGACGAATTAAAATATAACATTTAAACTATTATTCAAATTGCACATTTTGTATAACCAAATAGTATCACAATAGGACATTTTAAA
This sequence comes from Coelogynopora nodosa, assembly GCA_034780555.1. NCBI lineage: Eukaryota > Metazoa > Platyhelminthes > Proseriata > Coelogynoporidae > Coelogynopora > Coelogynopora nodosa. The sequence continues at coordinate 456 of JAUZND010011721.1, read as the reverse complement.
CATAAAAAATATGATAAAATATACTTAACATCTAAGACAATATAAAATTTTGCTGCAAAAGAACCATGTTGTAGACCATCGAAGTTATTAGAAAACATATACACAATGATTACATTTCATAATAATTTGATGAAAATTCCAAATTATATGTCCAATCGGAATTAATTAAGACAATATAGAATGAAACACACATTGAGTGTAAGAGACCATCTAAAATTTAAAAAAAGTATTTTATTTATAAAAATAAAAAATTATTTATGAAAATAATAAATTATTTGTGCAAAACGACTAATTAAAATATAACATTTAAATTATTATTATAATTGTACGTTTTTTATAACCAAATAGTATCACAAAAAGACATTCCAAACATTAAAACAATCAGGTCATAAAATTGATACCAATTGATAATTTGTTTTGAAAATTAAAATCGCTCGACAAGTCTTTAGGAGGTAT